>JACCEG010000033.1:637444-650101 GCA_014065205.1 Tuber brumale | reverse complement strand
GGGGAATTGAACAGGACACTGCTTTCGAAGAATTAAAGCACCGATTCACCACAGCCCCCATACTCCACCACTTTTTCCCAGAAAGAGAAACAGTGGTAGAAACAGACGCCAGCGATTTTGCACTCGGCTGCGTCCTTTCTCAATACTTTGAGAAAAGATTACATCCAGTAGCTTTTCACTCAAGAAAATTAAATTCGGCGGAGCGCAATTATGAGATTCATGATAAAGAACTTCTCGCAATCCTCGAAGCCTTTATGGAATGGAGACACTACTTGATTGGAACGGAAAAACCAATCACAGTCTTTACCGACCATCAAAACCTACAATACTTTCTCACCTCAAAAGTCTGGAGTTGCCGTCAAATTCGATGGGCTCAGAAGTTGGTAGAATACAATTTTCGTATTGTATACCGGCCAGGCACAAAGGGCGGAAAGCCTGATGCATTAAGCAGACGGCCAGAGTAGCGTCCTGAGGCAGGTAGCTGCGCATCGCGAACAAAAAATTTTAAAAGAAGAAAATTTCTTGGTATCGTTAGTAGTGAGGGTAGGCGATGAAGGAGAAGACTGGGAGGGAGACAAGGATTTGGATTTGGAACCTCGAAGAGGTGGAAAGGAACCCGTTATCAGGGTCAAGAGATTGAACAAAAAGGCGTACTTGCCGACAAAAGGCTCACGGATGGCGGCAGGACATGACCTGTATGCCATAGAGGATGACATTGTCCCGAAATACGGACAAGCATTAATAAGGACAGGTATAGCTGTGGGGCTACCCGAAGGAACTTGTGGAAGAGTTGCCCCCAGAAGTGGATTAGCGGTCCGAAGCGGAATCTCGACCAGCGCAGGAGTAATCGATGCTGATTACACCGGCGAACTCAAAGTCGTACTTTTCAACCATAAAGATGTGGATTGCCAAATAAGAATGGGCGATCGCATAGCCCAGTTAGTGGTAGAAAAGGTCAACACCTCGGACATGATGGAAGTTGACGACTTGGAAGAAACAGAGCGAGGAACCGCGGGATTCGGAAGCACCGATATAGCGACAAGATCCTTGATCGTCAAGGAACAGGAACCTAGCATCCGCTACCTACAGGCATCGGCTAAAGACAGCGAACGTTGGTACGATATTTCAGAAGTACCGGAAAAAGTTCTAATGTCAAATGCGATTATCCGGCAAAAAAGTATGTAGCAGTTCAATCCTGAATTCTTAAGCGAGATACAGGCAGCTATAGGGACAGACGCAGCATGGAGGCAACGGAGGGAAGAACTTATTAGGTTACGAGACGTGGGAAAGGATTTTCCCAAAGACTGGACCTTAACCGACGATCTACTATATTATAAGCAACGACTATTTGTACCAAATAGTCAGGCTCTATATACCAAGATTGCAGAAGGATGTCACGATGCAAAAGTTGCAGGACATTTCGGACAAGAAAAAACTTTGGAAATAATCATGAGAGACTTCTACGGGAAAGGACTGGCGGCATGGGTCAACGACTACGTACGATCCTGCGATGAATGTCAACATAACAAATCGCCCAGACATGCTAAATACGGACTCTTGCAACCCTTACAAATACCCTACGCAGCATGGGCGTCCATCTCAGTGGACTTCATTACACAACTACCAGAGTCGCAAGGATGCACTCAGATAATGGTAGTAGTTGATCGATTCACAAAGATGGCACATTTCATCGGGCTTCAAACCTCGGCTCCGGCCAAGGATGTCGCAAACGCTTTCCTGAAAGAAGTATGGAGGCTGCACGGCCTACCAACCGAAATCGTCTCGGACATGGACTCAAAGTTTGCAGGAGAATTCTGGGAATCCCTTTGCAAAGCGCTGGAAATTAAGCGAAGAATGTCGACGGCATACCACCCTCAAACTGACGGACAAACTGAACGTACCAACCAAGTGCTGGAAGGATACCTTCGAAGTTTTGTCAATTACGATCAGGATGATTGGTATCAGCTGCTACCGCTAGCTGAACACGCTTACAACAACTCCGCAACTAACGCTCACGGGATGTCACCATTCTATGCAAACTACGGATTCCATCCACAGACAGAGTGGATGAAGGAGCGCGAAGCTCAAAATCCAGGAGCAACACTTTATGCAAACTGGATTAAGACGATACATGAACAAGCAAGAGGGTCACTAGAAAAGACACGAGAAGGGATGTCGAAATATTATGACCGGAAAGCTCGACAACAGCCGGACTTCAAAATCGGGGACAAAGTAATGTTAAACGCCAAAAACATTCGCACCCGACGGAAATCTAAAAAGCTAAGTCCAAAGCTATACGGCCCTTTCCAAATTATGGAAAGACGCGGATCCAGAGCATTCAAGCTCAACATATCCGATCGATGGAACATTCATCCCGTATTCCATGTCGCACTATTGGAACCCTACCGCGAGTCAGTTCATGGTAATCGCCAGCAACCCCCTAGAGAACCGGAGGATATTGACGGTGATCTGCAATGGGAGGTTGAAAAAATCGTAAGAAGCGAGATTCGTTCTTACAGAAAACGAGTACGCGGCCGCTACCAAGAGAAGCGGGAACTGTGGTACTTCGTTAAATGGCAAGGGTGTTCGGAAGATGAGAACACATGGGAGCCTGCCACCGGTATGGAAAATGCGGAGGAAGTTGTGGAGAATTTTCATAATGAAAATCCGGACATGCCAGGAAGGGCAGAAGTAAGATAGTGAGGAAAAGGTTTTCCTACCGTGGCCAAGTAAACGCGGAAGGTTTTTTACCCTGACCACACTGAGTCTTAAAATGTATTTAGAAGAAATTATAAAATGGTTATAAAGGCATTCGAGGCGAAGCCTGGAAGGAGGGAGCTCATGTTAGGCATATGGAAATCCGAGACATGTGCACAGACCCACGGTAGGGTAACTGCGCACAGACCCTCAATTTACCGGAGTGCCAACACCCCCCTCCGGCCCCCTTATGGGGCCCGCACGTCATTAGCGAGATTTCGAGAGTTGCGTCCCATAACTAAAATGTCACATCAATGAAGCCCACTTCATAACACCATATACGTCGCCGCCGTCCGTCCGACCGCATGCTGTTCGCAGGATATATGAGAGGGGACCTTTGGCGACATCTGGGAAGTGGAACGGAGGAAATCCGTCGGAGGCGCATTGAGATAGTAGGCTTCAAAGTTAGGCTTCCTAACTATGGGCCGAAAGTGACGGGACGTTTTCGGCGAAATACTCCAAGAGGTTATCCCAGTAGCGGAAGCTATTAGGGGTATACCGAATCCACCCATACCCTTCTGAGATCAGCTGTAGGTTGGTTGGTCCTAGTAATAGGACCCCTCTACGGAGGCCGGCGGACCAAGGGGAAGCACGCTCAGAAAGGAAGACCTAGATAAGTCGGAGACCCTTAAGACGCTGACACGTCGGGCTCGGACTTGCGATTGGCACTAGGTGATCCGGCATGAACCTGATCACTTCATGACCGAGGAGACGACTGGACGATAGTCAACAAGACTAAAGTCATATAAAAGTCTATGCGGACATCTAAGTTGGAGGCGACTGTTTGGCATAACAAATAGCGCAGTCATCTCAACGGAGGAATACTATTCCGAGTCCGCGAAAGGGTGTGATAAGTTTCGGGGTCAAACGGTGTTCGCACTTATAAGATTCTGGACGTTTGCGTATTAAAACCAGAGTGGTACCTCGGAGGCATAGTAGTTAGAAGTAGTCCGCGAACACTCAGACGCGGGATATAAATATCGAAGTGCCTCCCGAGCTTTACAGACATCATCAAGCAACGGAGAAGAGATCTTATCAATATTAAATTGTTACCTCATAAATTTTTACCTTACTTTTATTTTATCGAGACGAGCCTTCCTCGACAGATTCTCCGAACAAAGATTTGGGCCTACGTCCCTCAGTTATATACTTGAGCCGGGCGTCCGCCTAACACCTACTATCTCAATACACCTTGTATGGATACCTTCTGTTCTACTTCCCAGATGTTACCAAAGGTCACCTCTCATATAACCTGTGAATAGCATGCGGTCAGACGGAAGGTGGCGACATATATGGTGTTCTGAGGTAGGCTTCATTCATATGACATTTTAGTTATGGGACGCAACTCTTTGCAATCTCGCTAATAACTTGCAGGCCCCATAAGAGGGCTGGAGGGGGCGGTATTGGCTCTGGTAAATTGAAAGTCTATGAGCAGTTACCTTACTGTGAGGTCTGTGCATATTTTGTCCCAGATTTCCATATGCCTAATACAATAATAGTCTATAAGCTCCATTATACCTTTTACAGTATGTGGACTATAAGCATAATCTATTTCCAAACAGAGTTCATGCTAGTTATGCTATCAGGTGTGTGTATTACATGTCACAAATGACTCTAATTATTGCTTCTCAATGTTGTTAAAGATAGAAGAGGGACTGGAGCAGTAAACATTTAATGAAGTGCTATTCTCCTTAACTTGTTCATATATTTGCAGATATAGTGGTTAACATTAATTTATTTTAAGAAATAGGTACTTCTACTTACCCTTTGACATGTGTGTTGGTTGGTGTTTAGGTGTTAGCTAATCCATGTTCACATCCATCCTACATTATCTCTCAAAGTAATAATTTTGATACTTTCATCTTGAGTTGTTTCATCAAGCACTTTCTGGATTTTGCTCCTGAGTTCCCTTTTGCTGCATGATTTCTGCTGATTGTATTGGAATACTGTAGGGTAGATGTGATATCAGTATGTGATGATATCCTTCTCCTGGTAATTATAGGGGAAATAGTCAACCGGGGGGAAGACTTATGTAACAGGACCCTAAATACCCTTACACCCGAGTACATAGCTGATCTACGATAGTAGATTTAGGATATGACCATGCTGGGAAAGCACTAGTCCTTCTCGGGAGCTCTTGTCACTGAATCCGGAGATTATAGTGCGAGTGCCAGGAAGATGTTTTTCGTAGTGCAAGTACAAGTGCCATGGGTGATGTTTTCGTAAAAGACAAGGATTATTTTGCGGGTTAACCCACATTAACTGTTCGATAACTTTCTAGGGGGCACTTGTACGGTACTTGTACCAGCCAAGAATCATGTTGCAGGTTAACCTAAATTAACTGCTCACTAACTTTATCCCCGACACTTCTAGAGGCTTGTATGGTAGTAGTATGATACTGGTGCTCGTAGATAACGAGTTACAAGAGTTTTCACTATAATCTAACCCACGGTACTGGTGGTGGTTCGGGGCCCAACGGTCCGACGGTCGTGGGAACAATGAGGGGATGAGGGGAGGCTTAAGATTCGTGCCATGGATGAGGTGGAGGAAGAAGTGGGGGTCACCATGCCCGAATCTCAGAACCCCCTGGCCCGGGACCTCGGTGCGAATCTACGGAGGGAGGGAGGGAAAACGAAAAAGAATTCAGAACAACTGAGTTTGGAACAGGTGAAATCGGGACAAGGTCCACCAAATTATTGTTTTGAGGCCTAATTTATTTGTGACGCTTCAATTGCTCAATTTAATTTGCCTCATCCTCACAAACACCTGGCTTAGGCTTTCGTTTATTCCTTGTTTACATTTATTTATTTTGGTGAACCTTCTCGGGATTTGCCCTGTTCCGCTCAATACCATGGATGCTTGCTGTACTTGTACAGTACTGGTACTACCGGTAGTACTCGTACATAGTCTGTTGTTCCGAATGTTTTTCGTTTTCTCCCTGTAGTTTCGTGGAAGATGACGGAACACGCTCTAAGGCTATGAGCGGGTGTGTCTAAGTTTCGAGCACTGAGACCCCCACTATTCGAGTACCGGTATCATACTTCCTCCGCCCCATTGAGGGTATGATAGTTTACAGTAAACCTACGGGTGGGGCTCTCTGAGTCATCGGGAACTTCTCAACTCTAGGCTTGTTTGCTTGGTCAGGCGAGCAAGTTGAGTTCCAAGACTCTTAGAATCACCCCACTACCGATAACTCCTATTCCTCTTTGAAAAGAAAAAACAGAAAAACGAAAGAAAAAAAAAACAACAACCTTGGTTCGGCCGATTGGGCTCCTGCCGGCATGGCCTTAACTAAGGCATCATTTGGCTTGATCCGCACGCTAAAGCCAAAGCCAACAATCTTCAATTCCAAATTCTCTATGGCTACCACAACCCGGCCTTTCTCCTCCTACATCATCGAGCCGGATGAGCTCGCAAAGGCCTTAGAAGCCAACCCACCGCTTCCCAGCCCCGGCACTTCGCGCGTGATCCCTATCTCAGCAGAATGGTACCTGCCCAACGACTCCCGCAGGGGTGTTGAGGAATTCGGAAAGCTACGCATTCCAACAGCCCGCTTCTTCGACCTGGATGCTATCAAAGATCACCACTCGCCCTACCCACACATGTTGCCGACTGGAGAGGCATTCGCCGAGGCAATGTCGCAGTTGGGTGTTGGAAGGGAGGACACGGTCGTGCTATACGACTCGCCGCAAATTGGGATATTCAGCGCGCCCAGGGCTGCCTGGACATTCCGGGTGTTTGGTCATCCAAGGGTTCACCTTCTGAATAATTTCAAGGTATGGGTTGGCCAGGGATTTCCGGTGGAGAGGGGCCCGGTTGGACGGGCTGTTAAGACACAGTACCTCGTCACCGAACCAGACTTGAGTCTTGTTTCTTCCTTCGAGGAGATACGAGAAATTGCGGAGGAAGGCGGGAGAGAAGGCGTTCAGATTTTGGACGCCAGGCCGCAGGGGAGATTTTTAGGCAGCGATCCAGAACCTAGGCCAGGTAAGTCTAGCCTTGCTACCAACCATAGAGATTATATACTTTGGCACTCTGGGTATGACTAGTTTTTTTGGGTAAAAATTAGGGCTTCCCTCAGGACACGTTCCTGGATCGATCTCAGTGCCCTTTAGCGAACTTGTCGACCCCGTTACCAAAAAATTGCGATCTGGGGATGAACTTGGTAAAGTTTTGCTTAGCAAAGGAGTCGATCCCTCCGATGAGGTGGAGAAAAAACTCATGTGCGGCACCGGCGTCACGGCTGCGGTTATCGAGTCCGCCCTCCAGTTAGCCGGCTTTGGAGGGAAGAGGAAAATCTACGATGGGTCATGGACGTGAGTGCACCTTCACTTTTGGACATCGCTAATATTACCCTTCCACCCATTGCTCACGTGGGGAGTGCGAAGTGGTCTTTGCTCTGCTTCATTTATTTGTTTATTTGTTGCTCACGTTACCCGATCCAGCCTAGCTGACCTTATCGGTATTTAGTGAGTGGGCTCAGAGGGTTGACGAGAGATCGGGATTGATCTCAAAGAAGTAAAATTTGAGGGTTTTACTGTACGCTATCCACTTGTAGCCTACAGCCGTCTCTAGTTATAGGCAATGGTTAGGTTAGCAATACCTACGTTGCTCGTTGGTGCCGGTATTACGCTCTAATATTTTTACTCCTTGGGTACGGAAAAGAGAGTGAAGTCCCAATACGGATGACCGCATTTAATAGAATGTTCGATGTGATACCGGTACGCTGCCGGCAATGAATAGGCCTAGTTTCTATAGGGAAACATGATACTGGATTCTATCATGAGCATCGGCGATAGAAGTTTGAATCCCATTCCAGTATCACTGCGGACTATAATATCCTGTGTCATAGTCTACCGGTATTGTGAGAGGCAGGCTCAGTCGTCTGCGCATCAAGGCGCAGTTGCTTCGCTCGAACATGTTGATTACGTGATGCCATTAAAACGCGCCTTGAAGGGCAATAAGTAGAAACCATTTCATGGCCTATCCCCAATGCTGCGTGAAGTCCAAACCATATGTCTTCGGGGACAGGATGCACAAGTACTCGAGTACCATAAAATCTCTTGTAGTTCGTTATCTCTGCTGGTCTCTAATCTCCGGATTCAGAGACAAAACACTTCGAGAAGGTATTATGTCTTTGGTTAGAGACCTAACAGAGATAACGAATCGCAAGAGATCCCACGGTATGTGCCAAGGGTTCATTTTGCACGGCCACAAAAAAAAAAGGTATGCATCTGTCCCTTGGCAGCAGCCAGATGGCTTATACTCGAGTAGAACATTTCTAGAACAGCGGAAGCTGGCCTTTTTCCTGTCATCACCTTCGTAGATAAAGTCTCAAGTTCTGCAAGCTGTGGCGGGTGAACTTCTTTTTGTGTTCTTTGGATGTCTTCTCCGTGTTCTGTTCATTTTCTATGCGCCGGTGAAAGGGCTTTTTTTGGCTCTTATTATGGTTGATGTCCCGTGTAACTTTAACTGAGTCCGTGGTTTTGGCCAAGCCCCGATCACTTCTCCCCCACCGCGGCCCACAATCTTGCCACCTCACATCCCAAACCAGTCCAACCGGCCAGTGGCCTCAGTCAGCCAACTCCCTCATAAAGCAACCAGTCGACCAACCAGCATCCTCCCGTACCCTTCCTGCCTACCTGTCCCCCCCCCCGATATCACTTTCCGTGCCCTATCATCTCCCCTCCTCCTCCTCCTCCTCCTCCGCCTTTAACCCTCCCTCCGACACCGGTGTCACACACCCTCAAAAAAAGAGACAGTCAAGGAAGAAAGAAAGAAAGAAAAAAAAAAGAATGAAAGAAATAAGAGCAACTCTCTTGTAATTCTCATCGGTTCTTTTCCCTCATCTCACCACCCCCTCCCATTCCGCTGAGACCTCTCTGCCCGTCACGCCTTACTTGCAACTTGCTAATATACCCGAGTGCTTATACTACACACATTCTCCCTCATACCGGTATCTGCTAGCCCCTTACACTTGAGGTACAAATACAGCCATTTTTCTCGTGCTTCGAGCAAACAAGCACAGCCATAGCCAACCTTTACAGAAGATGATCAAGAATGGAACCTCGAGGCAATCCCAAACTCGTAATTCCCTCATTCCTCCCCTTCTCCATGTTTATCTGCTCCATCATGAAAGGATCGTAAGGGCTGACTTCTTATCCCCGTCTCTATAGCTCGAGCGGTTTGCTGTAGCTCGTCTACAGTACACGGTTAACGAGCTTCAAACCCAGGTCGATCACGACAGAAGTCTTACACCCCCCGTACGCAAGGTTTTTCATTGCGTTGCCGATGAATCGGTACTCACCGTAAAAATTGCCGGATTTAAGACATGGGTCAGTGAGGGCTTTATTACCCTTGCCGTACCATTTTGCAGTAAGTTTTTCCTGGGTTTCAAGTCTTCCCTGCTCATTCTGGCTTATCTCCTGATGGAAGCTTATTAATGGGTTGTGATAGCTTTGGATGCGCTCGACGACACGAAGAAAGGGACAGATTCCAAGAATGTCAATTCTAGGGAGACCATTCGCTATCTTGAACGTTGCCAAGTTAGGCCTATCAGGGGGGCAAAGGTGTTGAATTCGGGAGAGATGTTCGTGAGCTGGACAGAATGCGAGCAATTTCGGTTGCCAGAAAATTTGGCTCCCTCGTCCTCCCCTATGATGGGGGCAGATAGTGGCGGTAGTGGGCTCGGAACAATGCTCCCGCCGGTGTGGATTCAAAAGATTCTCAACTCCACCCTTTACAAAATACATAACTCGGGGGAACGAAGGTTCGCTTCTGGGGATGGTGTGGAAGACCCAGTCATCTTAGTTACCAACTACGAAGAGCTCCGCAATTGGGCTGCTGTGTTTGGCGTTCAAGCCGTCGACCTTGCTACCATTGAGCGGATGATTGATACCGAGAGCTGGGATTTTCAAGACAGGAAACAGAGATACGAAGCTTTAATGAGCCCTGTCTCCCCAACCCGCGCGGGCCGTGGCGGGAGGTCGGGTAGCTTTGGTAGGGGTGGTGGAAGGGGTGGAAGACGCAATAGCCGCGCTAACGAGCAACCTATTGACCCTGAGTTTTCCAGGGGAAACCATTCCGCAGCCAGCTATACCCTTCGCGGGCCACCCCCCGGGGGAGTTGCTCGAGGTTGTGGAAGGCTCTGGGAACCATAGTCACTCACTCACTCACTTTCAACTCTACTCACTCACATATGGGGAGGAGAGCACCTGGTCACGAACACTAGGCAACTCCTTGGGAGCAAACAAAAGGCGGCTAGTTATATCAGATACCTCACGGGACCGAACAACAGCCCAGCAATACTTGGACAATGCATTCATAATCCTACTGCACCACACCTACTAGACATCGACTAGGGACTAGGTAGCTGGCTGGTTGGAACTCGTCATACACCAGTTTAGCCGGTTGCACGGAGTGGCTACTATCTATGGTCTTAAATTGTTTGAGAATATCTGATGTTTAGTGGTAAAGCACTGGGTAACGAGCGGGAGTTTTTATCCCCCCATCATATTTTGCATTGATACTATGTTTCACACCTAGGGTTTTCCGGCTTAGTTTGTCTATTTATCATAGTTCCTTTCCACTCTTTCCCGCTCCCGCGCCCGCCCTTCTACGAGTGTGGTCTGATGCCATCTGCCTGCCTACATACATCTCCAAGGGGGTTTTTTATTTTATTTTATTTTTTTACCTTTATTACTCTCTTTCAGGAGGAAATGTGGTCACATCTTGGAGAATCCCTACGGTGCTGTTTCTTTTTTCATTTTCATTTTCATTTTTTTTTCACATTATATCTAGTTAGGTGTTGCAGACGAACGCCGTGATTGTTCGCCCGATTTGATTTTTATTCCTTGAACAAGCTAGTTTCCATAGAATGAGCTCTATCATATTATGGCGCAAGTAAAGTGCTGTGGCTGCAGTGCTGCACTGTAGCTTGAAATGGCCTGGCCTGGCTGAACCGGACTGACTTATGATGGCTCGGAGGGAGTGAACCGCGCGGTACCGTGCTCTTCGCACTCGCGACTTCCGGCCTTATTAGATGGTTTGCTCACTGCCAAGCCAGTTCATAGAGTCATTGACAGCAGCGAGTGATAATTTGTGATCAGATTACACTCACAACTTCCTAGCTCCTTGCAGATGTAAATGTGCCATAGTGTTGGCGAATCTGCCGGGATAATCACCCCGTAGGCCTCTGTCAATCATGCATACGAGTATTAATGCGATTCGCAATTTAAGTCAGTCTTCAGCACTTGCCTCTGGTGGCAATTTCATCAGTCATTCGAAAATTAAAGGGTGGACGTGGTGGCACGGAGGGAGTTTGCATTTTCGAGTTCACTATAGCGTCATTTGCCTCCCCCCCACCGAGGGCTTTGAGAACGGGATTGTGGTGGTCGGGTATGGGTTCTGCGGGAGGAGGGATTGAGTGATTTGTAGGGCCAGCGCAAGCTGGGGATGTCCGCCCGGAAAATGGAAGGACGCTAGGTGGTAGTATGACAATGACTCAGTAACAGTGGCGATAAATTGGGGGGGGGGGGTAGAAATATTGATCGTGGGTAGTGCCCTGCACTAACTTCAGTATGATACCACAACGGGTATGATATCATAACCATTTCTATACCCTCCCGTGTGGAGGTGGGGGACCTGGCATCAGCCCTTCCCGCCACCCCAGCACGATATCCTCTGCGTCCTGGGTTACTATGATACCTTTTTGCTTTGTCACTGTACCAATGCCCCCCCCAGCTCACCGCCTGGTAATATATCCCGTATCGTTGTCGTTGGCGCTTAAGTTAGATTGTTTTTGGGAGAAGAGTGTAGTTTGGAGGAAGGAGCGGCTTTTACGCACCGCTTGCAGACGGGGTTGAGCTTATGCACCGTGCCCGTATAAACTGGTAGGAAAAAACTTGCTATGAAGCAAAAAAAAAAAAAAAACTGCCCCTTTAGGGATGGTTTTTGGTGCGGATCGCTTGGGAAGTAAGTAGTGCCTGATGTGTGCTGGTGTATTTATCCAGTGCGTCCACTACCCAGCTTTGCTCTCGTGCGACTTGCTCCTCTGAGCAGAGTTCGACAGACATTGTTGTATAACCCGCCGGTCCTTTTTTTTTTATTTCTTATTTTTATTATTCGCCGGTGCATGGTGGGTGAGTTTTTCGGGATTATAGGGTGTTCTTCTTTATGCCGTGTAGGAGGTTGGGAGGTAGACTATCCGGGTGTTCCATTTTTATCAGGGGACACCGATATCGAATTTCTTCTCTCCCCCCCCGTCTTTACAAAATATACTACTGCTGTGATTGGTCGTTCATGGTTGGTAAAGTGTGATAATATTATACTGTAGTATCCCATGGGGTGGTGAGACCTGCATTTTCCGGACCTTCCTTTTTTGTCTACGCCAAGTACGGCGATCTTACCCATTCTTGGAATTATTGGATAAGTGACATTTCACAGCACTGTGTAGTAGCTAAGGGTACCGATTGTGATGAAAGCAGAGTTAAGTCAGCATAAAATCAATACAGGATTTAACAACAGTAATAAACCACAGTTTCATAAAAGATGAAATTCCTGAAAACAACCACGCTTTTCACATAAAGGTAAATTACATCCTACACACCAAACACATGTCTTGCTAACATCTTGATCATATAGTCTATAGATCTCAGTACCAGAATAGGCTGTCTTTGCAACAGCCTGAGCCGTTCATGAGGTACCTTGATCGCTCCGGGTACTAAATGAGGCAAGAAAAGGGAGAAGGGGATTCAGAGAGGAGTTTGATGTTACGATCCCTAACCGGTATCAGTTCTCAGCGATGGGTGGACGATACTTCTCTCTTTCTCTCTCGACGATAGTTCTTAGGCCGTTGCCTACGATAAGGTGGGAGAGACTCTCGTGTCTCTAGTCCTTATC
>JACCEG010000033.1:606117-635160 GCA_014065205.1 Tuber brumale | reverse complement strand
CTCCATGAGAGGGGGGCATAGACCGACGTCAGACCTCGC
Source organism: Tuber brumale (assembly GCA_014065205.1). Taxonomy (NCBI): domain Eukaryota; kingdom Fungi; phylum Ascomycota; class Pezizomycetes; order Pezizales; family Tuberaceae; genus Tuber; species Tuber brumale. Next base: position 635,121 of record JACCEG010000033.1, on the reverse strand, counting down.
GTAAAGTGGCGGTGGTCGTCGAGGGCCCTGAAGGGGGACGAAGTCGGGAAAGTGGGGTGGAGTCTGGCAGTTGCTGGGTTGGCCTCAGGCGGGAGGCAGACCAGTCTTATGGCTGCAAGTCTCTGGCGGTGGCGTAGCAAAAGGGGCATTGGGGGGAGGGCCGATTCGGAGGCCAGGATGCCGACAGGTGTCGAGGAGAAGCAGTTGGTGACCCACCTTTGGACCGACCTCCAGAAGACCGACATACGGTCAAGGAGGGTCAGGCTTGGTGAGAAGAGGTCCGCGCCGTAGAGAAGGATCGGGGAGATCAATGATGATCCCAGTTGGTGGCAGAGGTAGGGAGGGAGGCCTTTGCCCGGCCTGGACAGTCTTTTGATGGTGGAAAAGGCCCCCTGGGCCAGTCTAAGTCTTCTGACGAACTGGGAGGTGGTACCCCTAGTACCCAAGGTGGAGGAGGGCTCGAACCAGTAACCGAGCCAACGTACTAGTCTAGAGGGGCGGAAGACAAGGTCGTCCAGCCGGACCGGGATTTGAGGCGGGGGGATCTTCTGAGAGGGGGTCTCCGAGTGCATGAGTTCAGTTTTTGGGATCGAGAACGATACACCGAGCTTTCCCGCTTTCCGCTGGAGCACACAGGTGATCCCTTGCAGCCTTGGGATGTTTCTCCGGTAGGAGCTCGATGCAACCGTGACTGCGAAGTCGTCCACGTAGGACAGGATGAGTCCCCTAGGGATCGAGAAGTGGAGGGACGAGACGTAGATGACGAACAGGAGGGGGGAGATCGGGGAGCCTTGTGGCGTGCCGACGGAGACCGGTGAAAAGACTTGGGGCGCGCCTTGAAAAATCAGGCGGCAGGAGCGGCCGTGGAGGAAAGACCTTATCCACGAGACCATGTAGGGGTTGACTGCCTTGGTGGCCAGTCTGTCGCAGAGTATCGGGGCCGAGACATTGTCGAAGCCCCCCTTTATGTCTAAGAAGAGGGTCGAGACCTTGAGCCTTGGGCGCATAAACAGCTGAACCTCGTGGGAGAGGGTGGCCGCCGCATCAAAGGTACTCAGACCAGGTAGGGATCCGGTTTGGTTGGGGGAAAGGAGGCCCAGGAATCGAGCCAGGGCCGAGAGTCGGTTCGCCATCACCCTCTCGAGGATCTTAGAGACAGTCTCCAGGAGGACAATGATGCGGAAGGATGAGGGGGTGTCGTACGAGGGCTTGCCAGGCTTGTCTAGGACTATGCCGTTTGCTTTCTTCAGGGAGGGGGGGTGGTACCCGTATCTGACCAGTGGGCCTAGGAGTGATGTGAGGATTGCCGGGTTTACCGAGTGGACCTTCTTCCAGACCGAGTAAGGAATCTGGTCCGGACCAGGGGCAGAGGACGAGGAGGACTTTCGGAGTGCCGCCGATATTTCGTCTTATGACAGCACCGGGACGTCTTTGAATTCTCTCAGGATGCGCGGGGGGGGGGAGGACCCTTTCTCGGGGAAGAAATGCCCGAGGAGGGCATTGTTGATCTGGTTGGGGGTCTCGCCTATCTACTCGGACCTAATGTCCTCCTTATATAGTTGCCCTTCACGCCCTTGTGACTCCTCCTGCAAGTCACACGCCACATCTGACTCACAACTGTGAGTCATACCCAAAACATCATAAACTAATCATATGACCGAAGTGGTCACATGCGCGAAACCCATGACCTCTAAATGAGGTCATGTGCGAAATATAACATATCATCATAACTTAATCATATGACCGAAATGGTCACATGCGCAAAACCCATGACCTCTAAATGAGGTCATGTGCGAAACATAACATACCTATGACTCATAACTATGAGTCATGTGAAAACCTTTCCTCGCTAAGCCACATTCGTGACATTTGACTACTCAGAGGTAGCTGACTCGGAGGTGGTGTTGGAGGAATGTGAGATAAGGAGCGGGACTGGCTCAGGGGAGGGGGGCGAAGATAATACAGAGGCCTGGGAGAAAAAAGATGAGCAGGCGGATTGTGTAAAGGATTGTAAGGAGAGTCATACTAATGAGGAAGATTGTGTTATAGAAAAGGTATGAGGGGGTTCGGGAGAGTTATGGAGTATTCGTCGCGAGGAGCAGTTAGAAGAATGAATGCGTTTATATCAACAGTACTAGCACTGAGTATGCTCAGCCTTCGCGATACATGTATGTGTAGATAGCAAAGGATTTCGGAGATAGAAAGGTGGCATAACTGTATTGCTGGTAACATAGCTGTGGTAATAGGGTAGTCATGGTTGGGAAAACAGGTGAAGCTCAATGTCAGCTTCATTGATCAAATGCTCGACCAAGCTTCTTTGAAAGGCAACTTGATTATGAGACTGCTCTGGGTAAAGCTTTTTGAACAGCAAATATGAGTTCACCATAGTGACATCCAGAAGCCAAAACCATAAAGAAAGCCAATTTCTCCAACACTTTCGATGTGTAGTATAGCTGGCTTGAAGTTGATCAGCAATATCAACACCTCCCATGTTGTTATTGTAATCCATAATGATCTTGGGCATAGGCAAAAGCTTCTGATGCTTAGAATCCTTGCAGGGCTTTCGGGCAGTTTTTGCATTAGTACTTGTAACTGCCGGTTTATGGCAGTTACTCAGTACCATTTTCCATAAATCATGAATAGTTGTTAGAAGTAAAACTGTACTGTTGTCCTGCCAGAGAACAGCACATACTCCATCTATGACTACTCCACTAAGGTGATTCCACTCCAGTACAGTTTTTGCTATCCCCTTTGTAATCTCCATCTCCTCAGGAAATTCTGGTCTTCCAGGTCTTGTAGTACCGTCAACTCCAATACTGTTAGGCATACAGAAATCTGAGACAAGTGCACAGACCCACGGTAGGGTAACTGCGCACAGACCCTCAATTTACCAGAGTGCCAATACCTTCCTCCGGGCCCCTTATGGGGCACGCACGTCATTAGTGAGATCTCGAGAGTTGCGTCCCATAACCAAAATATCACATCAATGAAGCCCGCTTCATAACACCATATATGTCGCCGCCATCCATCCGACCATATGCTATTCACAGGTTATACGAGAGGGGACCTTTGGTGACATCTGGGAAGTGGAATGGAAGAAATCCGTCAGAGGCACATTGAGATAGTAGGCTTCAAGGTTAGGCTTCCTAAACTATGGGCCGAAGGTGACGGGACATTTTCGACAAAATACTTCAAGAGGATGTCCCAGTGGCAGAAGCTATTAGGGGCATACCAAATCCACCCATACACTTCTAAGATCAGCTGGGGGTTGGTTGGTCCTAGTGATAGGACCCCTCTATGGAGTCTGGCGGACCAAGCGGAAGCATGCTCGGAAAGGAAGCCCTAGATAAGTCAGACACTCTTAAGACATTGACACGTTGGGCTTGAACTTGCGATTGGCACTAGATGGCCCGGCATGAACTTGATCACTTCATGACCGAAGAGACTACTGGAATGATAGTCAACCAGACTAAAGTAATATAATAGTCTATGCAGATATCTAAGTTGGAGGTCGCTGTTTGGTATAACAAATAGCGCAGTCGTCTCCACGGAGGAATACTTCTCCGAGTCTGCGAGAGGGTGTGATAAGTTTTAGGGTCAAACGGTGTTCGCACTTATAAGATTCTGGACGTTTCCGTATTAAAACCAGAGTGGTGCTTCAGAGGCATAGTAGTTAGAAGTAGTCTGCGAACACTCAGATGCGGGATATAAATATCGAAGTGCCTCCTGAGCTTTAGAGACATCATCAAGCAACGGAGAAGAGATCTTACCAGTATAATATTATTTCACACTTGAAATCTTTGCTTTACCTATTTTAATCGAGACGAGCCTTCCTTGACAGATTCTCTGAACAAAGATTTGGCCTATGTCCCTTCAGAATTATACAAGAGTTTGGCGTCCGCCTAACAGTATATTGATAGTTCTCATGTTACCAAGGCTCACTATATGAACTATGAGTTCACTTCAAACTCCACCCTCAGCTCAGACTTCGATTACATTTTTGAAGCACCTCACTGTCCCATTTACATTCACACATTCGAAGAAATCTTTGACACTGAGCTTCTCCAAATCGAAGAAGAATATACGCAAGAACCCTCGTGGTTCACAAAACCTTTCGGGATCCCAACAAGGGATCAATTCAACCACATATATCGTACCTGGCATTGTTCGAACTTTAAGTGGAGTTCTAGCGAGTCGGAAGACCTGGTGGACTGGAGTACCCAGTACTCTAAGGACAAGAAATCAGGCACAGCTATCCGCGGGTCAGACATCCCTTTGGCTTGGGCCTAAAACCTATATATGTACCATGAGTAGATTTTGAACCTCGAGAAAAAGGAAATCCAGGTCCTGAGTCCAGAATCAGATGTACTAAACCCTTTTATACCTACACTTCTAAAATACCTCAGACGTTGGATACCTTACATACAATTCCTTAAAACCTTTAAAGGATATCGAGAACTCTGGTACGAAGTACCAGTAATTACTCATCCAGGGCTATTAGAATAGTTAGCCTATTTGGAAAGTATCACAATGGCTGAAATACCTCAAGACCCGAGAAAGAGGATAATGGCGGGAGAACCAATGGATACCCGACCCAATACAGTGGAAATAACCGATGATTTGGCCATATGGAGTTCCTTCCCGTCAACACCTGTGAACCCACATTCTGGAGAGGAAATATGCCCTCTCACCAATCCTCTAGTGTTGCAAGTACTCATCGGATATCATGATCCTCCACACCAAAATCAGGAGGAGGCCATGCTGCAAATTTAGCAAGGTTGGCTACCCATCTAGGGATAACATTAGGTCGAATAAGGCAAGACATGGACACCTCGCTCCACCAAGCCAATATCGCCTTCAAACATTTGAAGGGAGCTACCCAAGACAATACCTTAAAACTACTTAAGGTTCAACAGCCAATCGCGGAAGGACAAGATGTCCACGATAACGATATTGTAATTTTGTTGATGCAGCTGGTAGGCGTGGCAAGCGAAGTTAAGAGTATCCAAGAGGAGATGCTATGGGAAGTGTCAAAGAAAATAGATGCCTAAGATAGGCGTCAACAAGAACATGAAGAGGTAACCACGAGGTTACATGGAATGCTCGGGCAAGAAAGCCAATTAGCATTCGCCCGAGATCATACTATGGAACAGATGGTCCTTAGTCTAAGGGCAGAATTCGTAGAATTTCGCGCTCAAAGCGTCACCTAGGAAAGAGAGGTCAACAGTACCCTAGGACAAATGCGCCTAGATCAGACAACCCACCAAGGGGGGATTCGCAGGTCCCAAGACCAGTAACAGCAGCAGAATAATGAGATGAACAATACAGTAAAAGGATTAACGGCAGCCATAAATAATATATTAGGTGCCGCACCAAGTCCCAGAGCTGCAGAACCTCCATCCTTACCCACAGTCTAAGAAACCAATGACAAAGAGTACTACGTTCCGCCTACACGTAGAGATAAGGGGAAAGGCAAGGAAGCCGCTGATGCATCCCCCTCAGGTGCCCAGGGAGGTAACCCTGGAGATCCTAGTGATGACGATGACGATGATGATGAGAGAGGAAGCAGGAGAGAGAGTCCAAGCCAGGGCAGGCGAGGACAAATACCAGAGCAGTCTGGTATGGCAGAAACACTTGCAAATGCGATGGTGCTTAATTTGAAGCGACCATCAGAGCCACCCCTATTCTTTGAGGATAAACCCACACAAGATATATATGTCTAGATTATACAACGCACTGACTATTTCGAACGAAACCCGCGAATTTGGGACAATGCCTGGGAACGAGTTATATATGCGCTCAACCGTACGAAAGGAGACATAGTACTTTCTTATACCATTTGGTACCGGAAGGCTATGGACGGACTTCAAGGGGAATTCCAACAGCCAGAACTGACTGTGTGGACTCGCTTCGAACATGATATGATTTAGCGATTCGCCCCAGTAGAAGCCGAAAGATGAGCGCTTTGAGCTATAAAGCTAGTCAAATATGAAGGTAGTATTGAACGTTATCTTACGGTCATGCATAACAATAATATTCGTGCATGCATGACTAGAGAATCCTGGAGGAAGGAAGTCAAAGAAACACTGCCAAAACAAATTGTCCGCAGGTTGTCGGCTTTGCGTTATACCACAGATCAAGAATGGGAGGAGGCACTTAGGCTATGCAGATGGTCAGAAGAAGGTCTTCTCGCTAGAGAAAATATTGTGAGAGACAAACTATCCAAGCCTAAGATAGTCTAGGAGGTCAAACGAGAAGACCAACGGGACTCTAAGTCAAAGGGACAAAGGGATACTAAACCTTATGTCAACGGAGGTGAAGCCCCACCACGAAAATGGAAACGGGACAACGAGCCAGAAAAGCCTAGGAAAAGGTTGGGAGGTGCGACTAAAACCCCCTACACAAACTTTGACCAAGCCCATACTGGTATCCTGCAGAGTGTGATAGACACTTGGAGGCGAGACGGAGATTGTACACATTGTGGAAAGAAAAACCACACCTATCAGATGTGTTGGGGAGATGCCCATATATTAGCAGCAATAGTCAGCTCAAGACCGATAAAAATGGGAATTCAAGGAGCAAGATTGGCTATTGTAAAGCCTAAATTAGCACGAAGAGTCGCGACCGTCGAGACCCCAGGGCGAGTTAATAAGATCTGGGAACTGATGGAGGACGAGGAACTGACCTAGGTCAGTTCATTGGCACCAACGGCGATGGCATTTGGATATTCTGTGTCCAGATAGAGCTGGAATCGAAATGGAAACCCCCTTTGGCTGGGGTGTATTGGGTACCGACCACAACGGGGATCGGGTATTCCGTGTGCAACTACGAGAGTCGAAACTCAAAATAACCAATGCGGCGCGAAGCAAGTCTCTCCTTTCAAGATCAAAGCAAGTAGGCTCTAGGTGTAGGGACCACATGAGAGACTTACGAACTCGAATACAAGAATCAATATATGGAGAGTCTTGATCGAAAGAGAGGATAGTTAACATGCCCATATGGCCTGGGAGCTAATAGTACAAAGTTCCTCGAGTCACCTGGTGGTCACCAGCTACCCATGTGCAAGCAAGTTACTATACTGAAGAAGTTGGGATACAGCAAGGTACGATCTACCTGATAATAATACACAACAGAAGGACAACAGACATGGGCCGTTCCACGTACCACACGATTCTGAGTCGTATTATATGTATGTACTATCTTGCCTTCTGGCCAGAGTGTGGAATAGGGATATACTGCTTTGGTGGGCAAGGCCCCACTTAGGGAGCGGGACGGATAACTGAAATCCTAAGGGAAAGGATCGGTGAAAGCGGAAACCCCATACCAGGGGAATAAAATGGCTAATAACAACCCAAAAATCTGCTATGAGCTTAGGTTTGGAGTGTCGGGAGAAGGCATCCAGCCTGAAAACTGGTCGTGCACAATTGCATATCAGTGAAACGCCGCTTTAGTATGTAGACCCAGATTGTTAGAGCTAAAGAGTTACTAGTTTGTCTGAGGAGACCTTAATGGTTGAAACTACACAGGCGTAGTAACAAACATCTTGTTACCTACACCCAATACCAACAATGCCTAAGCAAAAGAACCAAGAAAATCTTATCTGCGCCAAGCGCGTGGAATTAGACGCTCCAAAACAAAAACGATACAACTGTCTGGAGGGAATTGCTTACCTCCACATACACGATAAGCGATATAAAGTTAAGGCTTGTTAGACTCGGGATCCAACGTGTTCCTTATTAACAATGACCTAGTTGAAGACCTTTGCATTCCTATCATTGAACGCAACAATGCAGTTGATATCTTAGGCTTTGATGGATCATCAGCCGCCTCTGGAGAAAAGTGTTACACTCTCCCTATGAGATTGGAAATAGGAAAAAATCGACACATCTCTGAAATGTAGTGTGAAGTGGCTAAAGCACGTCACTATAGAATGATAATTCTGTTTAGGTGGTGGCATCGTGAACACCCCGTGTCTCACATAGAAGATGCAGAAAATTAGACATTCTCCGCAAAGTGTTGTGAAAACTGTGTGGAAGAAGACAAAGGAATAGTGGATATGTTCGAATATGACAAATCAGTCGCTTGAGATCCTAATGCATATCGCATCAGAAGAATCGGAGCGATTAAAAATACGGTGGAACTCGAATCATTACCGAAAGAATCCAGGCATTACAAGCATCTGTTCCAAGCCCAGACGGCAGAAAGATTAGCTCCAAGACGGACATTCAATCATGAAACAAAGTCGATTCCAGGGTCAACACCCGCCTGGGGACCGATATATCCACTATCTGAAAAGTAGCTTCAGGCGCTAAGAGAATACTTGAAGACAATGATTAAGCAGGAAAAGATTACGCGAAGTCAATCTCCTGCAGGAGCACCTATATTATTCGTACCCAAACCCAATGGAAGACTATGCCTAGTTGTGGATTACCAAAATCTATATAAGATTACTATCCTCAACAAACATCCCCTTCCACTAATGTCTGAACTCAGAGATAGAGTAGCTGGCGCAATGATCTTCACCAAGTTAGACCTTAAAGACAGCTACCACCTGATTAGGATTAAGGAAGGCGATGAATGGAAAATGGCTTTCCAGACGAGATATGGGCATTACGAATATAAGGTTATGCCATTCGGATTGGTCAATGCTCCCGCAACCTTCCAAGACATGATGAACTAGGTACTTAAAGAATGCTTGGATGTTGGAGTCGTGTGTTATCTTGATGATATTCTTATCTATTCAAAGGATGAAAAAGAACACATCGAAGCTGTGATGAAAGTTTCACAAAGTCTATTGGACTTTCAATTAGCAGTATCACTAAAAAAGTCGACCTTCCACACCACGGAGGTAGAATTCCTCGGTTATATGATAGCGGTCAATGGGGTGCCTATGAGCACCCGCAAGGTAGAATCCATTATGGTTTGGAAAGTACCTAAATTGGTCAGAGAAGTACAAGATTTTAATGGATTCACTAACTTCTACTGACGCTTTATAAAAACTTCTTGGGTATTTGCAATCCCATAACCGAGACATTATAAGCAAATCCAAAAAATTTCAAATGGGGAGTCGAGCAGGATACGGCATTCGAAGAATTAAAATACCGATTTATCACAGCTCCTATCCTCCACCACTCCTTCCCAGAAAGGGAAACGGTAGTAGAAACTGACGCTAGCGATTTCGTACTCGGTTGCGTTCTCTCTTAGTATTTTGAGAAAAGATTACATCTACTAGCTTTCCTTTCCAGAAAATAAACTCGGTGGAGCGCAATTATGAGATTCATGATAAAGAGCTTCTTGCGATCCTCGAAGCATTCAAGGAATAGAGACAGCACTTGATCGGAACGGAAAAACTGATTACAGTCTTTACTGACCATCAGAACCTACAATACTTCCTTATCTTAAAAGTGGGGAGTGGCCGTCAAATTCAATGGGCGCAGAAATTGGTAGAATACAATTTTCGTATTGTATACTGACCGGGCACAAAGGGTGGAAAGCCTGACGCATTAAGCAGACAACCAGAGTACCATCCTGAGGAGGGAGCTATGCATCACGAACAGAAAATTTTGAAACCAGAAAATTTCCTGGTATCACTAGTAGCGAGGGTAGGCACTAAAGGAGAAGACTAGGATAGAGATAGGGATTTGGATTTGGAACCTCGAAGAGGTGGAAAAGAACCTATTATTAGGGTCAAGAGATTGAGCAAAAAGGTATACTTGCTGACAAAAGGCTCAAGAAGAGCAGCAGAGCACGACCTGTACACCATAGAAGATGACATTGTTCCGAAATATGGACAAGCATTAATAAGGGTGGGTATAGCCGTAGGGCTACTTGAAAGGAACTTATGGGAGAGTTGCTCCAAGAAGCGGACTAGCAGCTTGTAGTGGAATCTCTACCAGTGCCACGGTAATCGATGCCGATTATACTGGAGAACTCAAGGTCGTACAATTCAACCATAAGAATGAGGACTACCAGATGAAAATGGGTGACCGGATAGCTCAGTTGGTGGTAGAAATAATTAATACCTCAGATATGATAGAAGTAGATGACTTGGAAGAGACAGAACGAGGAACCGCGGGATTTGGAAGCAGCGAAATAGCGACAAGATCCTTGATCGTTAAGGAACAAGAACCCAGGATCAGCTATCTACAAGCATTGGCTAAAGACAACGAACACTGGTATGACATTTCAGAAGTACCAGAGAAAGTTTTAATGTCAAACACCATTATCCTGCAAAAAAGTATGAAGCAGTTCAATCCTGAATTCTTAAGCGAGATACAGGCAGCTATCAGGACAGACGCCGCTTGGAGGCAATGGAGGGAAGAACTCATTAGGTTACGAGATGAAGGAAAGGATTTCCCCAAGCTCTGGACCTTAACCGATGATCTACTATACTATAAGCAAAGACTATTTGTACCAGATAGTCAAGGGCTATATACCAAGATTGCAGAAGGATGTCACAATGCAAAAGTTCCAGGACATTTTGGACAAGAGAAAACCTTGGAGATCATTATGTGAGACTTATACTGGAAAGGACTTGCGAAATGGGTCAACAACTACATACGATCCTGTGATGAATGCCAGCATAATAAATCACCTAGATACCTGAAATATGGGTTATTGCAACCTCTGCAAATACCCTTCGCACCCTGAGCATCTATCTCAGTGGATTTTATTGCACAACTACGAGAGTCGCAAGGGTACACTCAGATAATGGTAGTAGTTGACTGGTTCACAAAAATGGCACATTTCATCGCACTTCAAACTGCGGCTATAGCTAAGGATGTCGCAAACGCATTCCTGAAAGAAGTATGGAGGCTGTATGGCCTACCAACCAAAATCATCTCGGACATGGACTCAAAGTTCGCAGGAGGATTCTGGGAGTCCCTGTGCAAAGCGCTAGAAATTAAGCGAAGAATGTCAATGGCATACTACCTACAGACTGATGGACAAGCCGAACATACCAACCAAGTGCTGGAAGGATACCTTTGAAGTTTTGTCAACTATGATCAGGATGACTGGTTTCAGCCGCTACTTCTAGCTGAACATGCCTATAACAACTCCGCAACCAACGCTCATAGGATGTCGCCCTTGTACGCGAACTACAGATTTCATCCACAGACAGAGTGGATGAAGGAGCAAAAAGCTCAAAATCCAGGAGCAACACTCTATGCAAACTGGATTAAGACGATTCATGAACAAGCAAGAGGGTCACTAGAAAAGACACGGGAAGGAATGTCAAAATATTATGACCGAAAAGCCCGACAACAGCTGGACTTCAAGGTCGGGGACAAAGTAATGTTAAACGCAAAGAACATTCAAACCCAACGAAAATCCAAGAAGCTAAGTCCAAAGCTATACAGCTATTTTCAAATCATGGAAAAGTGCAGAGCACGAGCTTTCAAGCTCAACATATCCGATCGATGGAACATTCACTCTGTATTGTATGTCGCCCTATTGGAACCCTACCGCAAGTCAGTTTATAGCAATCGTCAACAACCTCCTAGAGAATCGGAGGACGTTGACAGTAATCTATAATGGGAAGTTTAAAAAAGTCGTGAGGAGCAAAATTCCCTCTAACAGGAAACTAGTACTCGGCCACTATCAAGAAAAGCAGGGACTATGGTACTTCATTAAATGGCAAGGGTGTTCAGAAGAGGAAAACATATACGAGCCTGCTACCAGTATGGAAAACGCGGAGGAAGTTGTGGAAAGCTTTCATAATGAAATATGGACATGCCAGGAAGGGCAGAAGTAAGATAGTGAGGAAAAGGTTTTCCTACCATGGCCAACTAAGCATGGAAGGTTTTTTACCCTGACAAGACTGTGTCTTAAAATGTATTTAGAAGAAAATTATAAAAGATTATAAGGGCATTTGAGGTGAAGCCAAGTAGGAGGGAGCTCATATTAGGCATACAGAAATCTGAGACAAGTGCACAGACCCACGGTAGGGTAACTGTGCACAGACCATCGAATTACCGGAGTGCCAACCCCACCCTCTGAGCCCATTATGAGGCCCACACGTCATTAGGAAGATTTCGAGAGTTGCGTCCCATAACTAAAATGTCACATCAATAAAGCCGACTTCATAACACCATATACATTGCCGCCATCTGTCCGGCCGCATGCTTTTCGCAGGATATACGTGAGGGGACCTTTGGCGACATCTGAGAAGTGGAACAGAAGATATCCGTTAGAGGTACATTGAGATAGTAAGCTTCAAGGTTAGGCTTCCCAAACTATGGGCCAAAGGTGACGGGACATTTTCGACAAAATACTCCAAGAAGATGTCCCAGTGGCAGAAGCTATTAGGGGCATACCGAATGCACCCATACCCTTCTAAGATAAGCTGTAAGTTGGTTGGTCCTAGTGATAGGACCTCTCTACAGAGGCCGGTAGACCAAGGGGAAGCACGCTCAGAAAGGAAGCCCTAGATAAGTCAGAGACTCTTAAGATGTTGACATGTTGGGCTCAGACTTGCAATTGACGGTAGGTGGCTGGCGTGAACTTGATTACTTCATGACCGAAAAGACTACTGAAATGATAGTCAACAAGACTAGAGTAATATAATAGTCTATGCGGAAAACTAATTTGGATACCATTGTTTGGTATAACAAATAGCGCAGTCATCTCAACGGAGGAATACTATTCTGTAACTGCGAAACGGTGTGATAAGTTTCAGGGTCAATCGGTGTTCGCACTTATAAGATTCTGGATGTTTGCGTATTAAAACCAGAGTGGTACGTTGGAGGTATAGTAGTTAGAAGTAGTCCACGAACATTCAGATGCATGATATAAATATGGAAGTGCCTCCAGAGCTTTCCAGACATCATCAAGCAATGGAGAAGAGATCTTATCAATATAATATTGTTTCACGATTGAAATCTGTACTTTACTTATTTTAATCGAGACGAGCATTCCTTGACAGATTCTCCGAACAAAGATTTGGCCTATGTCCCACAGAATTATACTAGAATTTGGCGTCTGCCTAAAAAATACCATAGTAGCGAAGATATCGAAATAGTGGGATGGTGGTGAATAAGTTATCAAAGAATATGTTAAAGCGGTGGTGTTCAAATGGCAGCTGGAAAACAGGAGTACAAACGGGATAATAATGTTAGGCATATGGAAATCCAAGATATGTGCACAGACCCACGGTAGGGTAACTGCGCACAGACCCTCAATTTACCGGAGCCAACACTCTCCTGCGGCCCCCTTACAGGGCCCGCACGTTGTTAGCGAGATTTCGAGAGTTGTGTCCCATAACTAAAATGTCACATCAATGAAGCCCACTTCATAATACCATATATGTCGCTGCCGTCTGTCCGACCGCATGCTGTTCACAGGATATATGAGAGGGGACCTTTGGCGACATCTGGGAAGTGGAACAGAGGAAGTCCGTCTGAGGCGCATTGCGATAGTAGGCTGCAATGTTGGGCTTCCTAAACTATGGGCCGAAGGTGACGGTACGTTTTCAGAGAAATACTCGAGGAGGATATCCCAGTAGTGAAAGCTACTAGGAGTATACCGAATCCACCCATACCCTTCTGAGATCAGCTGTAGGTTGGTTGGTCGTAGTAATAGGACCCCTCTACGGAGGCCGGCGGACCAAGGGGAAGCATACTCAGAATGGAAGACCTAGATAAGGCAGAGACCCTTAAGACGCTGACACATCGGGCTCGGACTTGCAATTGGCACTAGGTGGCCTGGCATGAACCTGATCACTTCATGACCGAAGAGACGACTGGACGATAGTCAACAAGACTAAAGTCATATAAAAGTCTATACGGACATCTAAGTTGGAGATGGCTGTCTGGTATAACAAATAGCGCAGTCATCTCAATGGACAAATACTATTCCGAGTCCGCGAAAGGGTGTGATAAGTTTCTGGGTCAAACGGTGTTTACACTTATAAGATTCTGGACGTTTGCGCATTAAAACCCGAGAGGTACTGCAGAGGCATAGTAGTTAGAAGTAGTCAGCGAACACTTAGACGCGGGATATAAATATCGAAGTGCCTCCTGAGCATTACAGACATCATCAAGCAACGGAGAAGAGATCTTATCAATATGAAATTGTTTACCTCATAAATCTTTACCATACATTTATTTTATCGAGACGCGCCTTCCTTGACAGATTCTCCGAAAAAAGATTTTGGCCTACGTCCCTTGGTTATATACTTGAGTTTGGCGTCTGCCTAACAGTATATTGATAGTTCTCCTGTTACCAAGGCTCACTATATGAACTACAAGTTCACTTCAAACTCCACCCTCACCTCAGACTTTGATTACATTTTCGAAGCACCTCACTATCCTATCTATATTCAAACACTTCAAGCAGTCTTCGATAGTGAGCTATTCGAAATCAAAAAAGAATATACGCAAGAACCCGCATGTTTCACAATACCTTTCGGGATCCCAACGCGGGATCAATTCAATAGCATATATCGTACCTGGCACGGTTCGGACTTTGAGTGGAATTCGACCGAGTCCGCAAATTTCGTCGACTGGAGCACCCAGTGCTCCTTAAAGACAGAACAAAAGAAAAAGGAAAGCCCCTGCACAATCATCCGGGGGCCAGTCATCCCCTCAGCTTGGGCCTGATAATATCCTTATATGTAGTATAAGTACATCCTAAACCTCGAAAAAAGGAGATTCAGGTTTTGAGTCCAGGGTCGGACCAACCGAATCCTTTTATACCTACACCTCTAAAGTATCTCAAGCGTTGGATACCTTACCTACGATTCCTTAAATCGTTTAGAGGATATCGAGAACTCTGGTACGAAGTGCCGGTAATCACTCATCCAGAGCTATTAGAACAATTAGCATACCTGGCAAGCATCACAATGGCTGAGATACCTCAGGACCCGAGGAAGAGAATAACGGCGGGAGAACTGATGAACACCCGCCCAGATAGGATGGAACAAACTGTTGATTCGGCTATATGGAGTCCCTCTCCATCAACACCTCATGAACCCAGATATTGGAGAGGAAATATACCTTCTCACCGATCCTCAAGTGCCGCAAGTACTCATAGGATATCACGGGTCCCCACGCCCCAAACCCGGAGGAGACCATGCTACAAATTTGGCTAAATTGGCTGCCCGCCTTGGGATAACCTTAGGTCGAATAAGGCAAGACATAGATACCTCGCTTGATCAAGCCAACATCGCCTTCAAACAGTGGAAAAGAGCCGCACAAGATATTACCTTGAAATTAATTAAGGTTCAACAGCAAATCGCCGATGGGCAAGATGTCCACGATAACGATATTGCAATCTTGTTGATGCAGCTGGCAGGCGTGGAAAGCAAAGTCAAGGGAATACAAGAGGAAATGTTGCGAGTAGTCCCAAAGAAAATTGAAGTGCAAGAAAGGCGCCAACAGGAACATGAAGAGGTAACCACGAGGCTACACAGAACCCCCGGGCAAGAAAGCCAAGCAGCATTAGCCCGCGACCAGACTTTGGAACAAATGGCCCCCAGCCCACGGGCGGAACTCACAGAATTCCACGCCCAATGCACAACGCGTGAAAGGAAGGTCAACTGTACCCTGGGACAGATACGTCTAGATCAGACTATCCACCAGGCGGAAATCTGCCGATCTCAGGACCAGCAGCAACGGCAAAATGATAAAACTAACAATACTCTGGAAGTATTGGCACAGTCGATAAACAGAATGTTGGCTACCGCACCAAGTCCCGAAGCTGCAGGACCCGCTCCCTTACCTGCAGTCCAGGAAACTAACGATGTGGAGTACTACACTCCACCTACACGCAGGGAAAAGGGAAAAGGCAGAGAAGGCGCTGATGCATCCCCCTCAGGTGCCCAAGGAGAAAACCCAGGGGATCCTAGTGACAATGACGATGATGATGATGAAAGAGGAAGACGGAGAGGAAGTCCTAGCCGACGCAGGCAAGGACAAACACCAGGACAGTCTGGCATGGCAGAAACACTAGCCAATGCGATGGCGCTAAACATCAAGCGAGCATCCGAGTCAACCCCATTCTTTGAGGATAAACCCGCACAAGATATATACGTGTAGATCCTATAATGCACCCACTATTTTGAGCGGAATTCGCGAATCTGGGCCGATGCCAGGGAACGTCTCATATATGCACTCAGCCATACAAAAGGAGAGATAGTCCTTCCTTATACCATATGGTACCGGAAAGCTATGGACGGGCTTCAAGGGGAAACCCAGCAACCGGAACTAGCGACATGGACCAGCTTTGAACATGATATGATCAAGCGATTCACCGCGGTGGAAGCCAAAAGAATGGCCCTTCGAGCAATGAAACTAGTCACGTACGACGGCAGCATTGAACGCTATCTGACAGTCATGCACAACCATAACATTCGTGCACGCATGACCGGGGAGTCCTGGAGACAGGAAGTTGAGGACAAACTTCCTGAACAAATTGTCCGCAGGTTGTCGGCCTTGCAATATACAATGGATCAAGAATGGGAAGAGGCACTAAGGCTATGCGGACGGTCAGAAGAAGGACTGTTAGCCAAAAAGAAAATTGGGCGAGACCAAGCGATGAGGCCCAAGATAGTCCAAGAAGTCAAAAGAGAAGACTGACGTGACTCTAAACCAAAGCGACAAAGGGATACTAAACCTTATGTCAAGGGAGGTGCAGGCCTACCACGAAAAAGGAAAAGGGAAGATGAACCGGAGAAGCCCAGGAAAAGGTTGGGAGGTGCAACGAAGACCACGCACACAAACTTCGCCCAGGCCCATACCTGTATCCCACAGAGTGTAATAGACACTCGAAGGAAAGATGGAGATTGCACAGGTTGTGGGAAGAAAAACCACACCTATCAGACGTGTTGGGAAGACCCCCATATATCAGTGGCAATGGTCAGCTCAAGACCGATAAAAATGGGAATTCGATGAGCAAGATCGCCTAATGTAAAGCCTAAATTAGCTCGCAAAGTCGCAACTGTTTAGCACCCAGCCCAAGTGAATAAAATTTGAGAACATGCAAATGATGAAGAACTGACCTAGGTCAGTTCATTGGCACCAATGGCGACAGCGATTCGGTATTCAGGGTCCTAAGGGAACTGGAATCGAAATGGGAACCCACATTGGCTGGGGTTTATCGGTACCGACCACGACAGGGATCGGGTAGTCCGTGTGCAACTACCGGAGTCGAAACTCAAAAATGATTAAAGCGGCGCAAAGCAAGTCTCTCCTTGCAGGATTAATGCAAGCAGGCTCGAAGTGAATGGACCCCGCGAGGGACTTTTGAGCTCGAACACAAGAATCAATATATGGAGAGTATTGATCGAAAGAGAGGATAGTCAACATGCCCACATGGCCCGGGAGCCAACAGTACGAAGTTTCTTGAGTCATCTGGTGGTTGCTTGCTACCCATGAGCAAGCAAGTTACTATACCGAAGAAGTCAGGACATAGCAATGCAAGATCTACCTGATAACAATACACGACAGGAGGACAACCAACGCGGGCCATTCCACCTACCAGACAAGTCTGAGTTGTATTATACGTATGTACTATCTTGTCTTCTGGCCAGAGTGTGGGCCAGGGATGTACCGCTTTGGTGCGCAAGGCCCCTCTGAGGAAGCTGGACGGATAACCGAAATCCTAAGGGAAAGGACTCGGTGAAAGCGGGAACCCCATACCAGGGGAGTAAAGTGGTTAACAACCGCCCGAATATCTGCTATGAGCCTAGGTCTGGTGTGTCGGGAGAAGGCATCCAGCCTGAAAACTGGTCGTGCGCAATAGCGTATCGGTGAAACGCCTCTTTAGTATGTAGACCTAGATTGTTAGAGCTAAAGAGTGACTAGTGTGTCTGAGGAGACCTCAATGGTCAAAACTACGCGGGCGTAGTAACAAACATCTTGTTACCTACACCCCTCACAAACGATGCCTAAGTGAAAGAACCAAGAAAGTCTTATCCGTGCTAAGCACATGGAACTAAACGCTCCAAAACTAAAACAATACAACTGTCCGGATGGGATCACTTCCCCCCATATACACGATAAGCGATACAAAGTTCAAGTCTTATTAGACTCAGGATCCAACGTGTTCCTTATCAATAAGGAGCTAGTTGAAGACCTTCGCGTTCCCTCTGTAGAACGCGACAATGCAGTTGATATCTTAGGCTTTGACGGATCGTCAGCCACCTCTGGAGGGAAGTGTTACACTCTCCCAATAAAATTAGAAATAGGAAAAAACCGACACATCTCTGAAGTGCCGTGTGAAGTGGCTAAAACAGGTCACTATGGAATGATAATTCCTTTTGGTTGGTGGCATTGTGAACACCCAGTGTCTCACATAGAAGATGCAGAAAATTGGACCTTCTCCGCAAATTGTTGCGAAAACTGTGTGGAAGAAGATGAAGGAATAGCGGATATGTTCGAATATGATGAATCCGTCGCTTGGGATCCTAATGCCAGCCGCCTCAGAAGAATCGGAGCCATCGAGAATACGGTGGAACTCGAATCATTACTGAAAGAATACTGGAATTACAAACCCTTGTTTGAAACCCAGACGGCAGAAATATTAGCTTCAAGACGAACATTCGATCACGAAATCAAACAGATTCCAGGTTCAACTCTCCCCTGGGGGCCGATATATCCATTGTCTGAAAAACAGATTAAGGCTTTCCGAGAATACTTGGAAACGATGATCAAACAAGAAAAATCACATGGAGCCAATCGTCAGCAGGCGCACCTATATTATTCGTGCCTAAACCAGATGGTAGACTACGTCTAGTTGTGGATTATCGGAATCAAAATAAGATTACTATCCTCAACAAACATCCCCCTCCACTAATGTCCGAACTCAGAGATAGAGTAGCCGGCGCAAAGATCTTCACCAAGTTAGACCTTAAGGATGGCTACTACATGATTAGGATAAACGAAGGAGATGAATTGAAGACAGCATTCCGTACGAGATACAGACACTACGAATATAAGGTTATGCCTTTTGGATTGGTCAACGCTCCGGCAACCTTCCAAGATATGATGGACCAAGTTCTACAGGAATACTTGGACGTCGGAGTCATGTGTTACCTTGATGATATTCTCATCTACTCCCAGGATGCAAAGGAACACATCGAAGCTGTTAAGAAAGTTTTACAAAGTCTATCAGAATTTCCGTTAGCGGTATCGCTAAAGAAATCGACTTTCCATGCCATGGAGGTGGAATTCCTCGGCTATATGGTGGCGGTCGATGGGGTGTCTATGAGCACCTGGAAGGTGGAATCCATAATGGTCTGGAAAGCGCCTAAGTCGGTTAGAGAAGTACAAGTCTTTACGGGATTTGCTAACTTCTACCGACGATTCATAAAAAACTTCTCAGCTATTTACAAGCCAATAACCGAGACACTACAAGGAAATCAGAAGAATTTTAAATGGGAGAGCGAACAAAACACTGCTTTTGAAAAGGTAAAAAACCAATTCACCAAAGCCCTCATACTCCACCACTTTTTCCCAGAAAGAGAAACGGTGGTAGAACCAGATGCTAGCGATTTTGTACTCGGCTGCGTTCTTTCTCAATACTTGGAGAAAAGATTACATCCAGTAGATTTCCATTCCCGAAAATTAAACTCAGCGGAGCGCAATTATGAGATTCATGACAAGGAACCTCTCGCAATCCTAGAAGCTTTTAATGAATCGAGACACTACTTGATCGGAACAGAGAAACTGATCACAGTCTTTCCCAGCCATCAGAACCTACAATACTTCCTCACCTCAAAAGTCTGGAGTGGCCGTCAAATTCGATGGGCTCAGAAGTTGGGAGAATATAATTTTCGCATTGTATACCGACCAGGGACAAAGGGCGGAAAGCCTGACGCGCTAAGCAGGCGGCCTGAGTACCGTCCTGAGGAGCGAGTTACGCATCGTGAACAGAAAGTTTTGAAGGAAGAAAATTTCTTCGTGTCGCTAGTAGCGAGGGTAGGCGATGAAGGAGAAGACTGGGATGGAGATAAAGATTTGGATTTGGAACCTCGAAGAGGTAGAAAGGAACCTGCTATTAGGGTCAAGAGATTGAGCAAGAAGGTATACCTGCCAACAAAGGGCTCAAGAATAGCAGCAGGACATGACCTGTACGCTATAGAGGATGACATTATCCCGAAATATCGACAGGCATTAATAAGGACGGGTAGAGCGGTGGGGCTACACGCAGGAACTTATAGAAGAGTTGCCCCAAGAAGTGGATTAGCGGTCCGAAGCGGAATCTCTACTGGGGCATGAGTAGTCGATGCTGCTTACACCGGCGAACTCAAAGTCGTAATTTTCAACGATAAAGATGTTGACTGCCAAATAAGAATGGGCGATCGCATAGCTCAGTTAGTGGTAGAAAAGGTCAACACCTCGGACATGATGGAAGTCGACGACTTGGAAGAAACGGAGCGTGGAGCCGCCGGATTCTGAAGCACTGACATAGCGATAAGATCCTTGAGCATCAAGGAACAGGAACCTAGCATCAGCTACCTACAGGCATCGGCTAAAGACAACGAACATTGGTACGACATTTCAGAAGTACCCAAAAAGGTTCTAATGTCAAATGTTATTATCCTGCAGAAAGGTATGAAGCAGTTCAATCCTGAATTCTTGAACGAGATACAGGCAGCTATCGGGACAGATGCCATTTGGAGGCAACGGAGGGAAGAACTCATTGAGTTACGAGACGATGGAAAGGATTTTCCCAAAGACTGGACCTTAACCGACGATCTACTATATTATAAGCAAATACTATTTGTACCAGATAGTCAGGCGCTATATACTAAGATTGCAGAAGGATGTCACGATGCAAAGGTTGCAAGACATTTCGGACAAGAAGAGACTTTGGAAATAATCATGAGAGACTTTTACGGGAAAGGACTTGCGGCATGGGTCAATAACTACGTACGATCCTACGATGAATGCCAACATAACAAATCGCCTAGACACGCTAAGTACGGATTATTGCAACCACTGCAAATACCCTACACAGTATGGGCGTCCATCTCCGTAGACTTCATTACCCAACTACCAGAGTTGCGAGGATGCACTCAGATAATTGTAGTAGTCGATCGATTCACAAAAATGGCACATTTCATCGGACTTCAGACCTCGGCTACGGCCAAGGATGTCGCAAACGCATTCCTGAAAGAAGTATGGAGGCTGCACGGCCTACCAACAGAAATCGTCTTGGACATGGACTCCAAGTTTGCAGGAGAATTTTGGAAATCCCTTTGCAAGGCGCAGGAAATTAAGCGAAGAATGTCAACGGCATACCACCCTCAGACTGATGGACAAACTGTATTTACCAACCAAGTGCTGTAAGGTTATCTTTGAAGTTTTGTCAATTACGATCAGGATGACTGGTATCAGCTACTGCCGCTAGCTGAACATGCCTATAACAACTGCGCAACCAATGCTCACGGGATGTCACTATTCTATGCGAACTACGGATTCCATCCACAGACAGAGTGGATGAAGGCGCACAAAGCGCAAAATTCAGGAGCAACACTTTATGCAAACTGGATTAAGACGATACATGAACAAGCAAGAGGGTCACTAGAAAAAACACGAGAAGGGATGTCGAAATATTATGACCGGAAAGCTCGACAACAGCTGGACTTGAAGATCGGGAACAAAGTAATGTTAAACGCCAAAAACATCCGCACCTGACGGAAATCCAAGAAGCTAAGTCCAAAGCTATACAGCCCCTTCCAAATTATGGAAGGACCCGGATCCACAGCATTCAAGCTCAATATATCCGATCGATGGAACATTCATCCCGTATTCCATGTCGCATTATTGGAACCCTACCGCGAGTCAGTTCATGAAAATCGCCAACAACCACCGGGAGAACCGAAGGATATTGACGGTGATCGGCAATGGGAGGTGGAAAAAATTGTAAGAAGCGAAACTCGTTCTTACAAGAAACAAGTACGTGGCCGCTATCAAGAGAAGTGAGAACTGTGGTACTTCGTTAAATGGCAAGGGTGTTCGGAAGATGAGAACACATGGGAGCCTGCCACCGGTATGGAAAATGCGGATGAAGTGGTGGAGAATTTTCATAATGACAATCCAGACATGCCAGGAAGGGCAGAAGTAAGATAGTGAAGAAAAGGTTTTCCTACTGTGGCCAAGTAAATGCGGCAGGTTTTTTACCCTGACCACACTGAGTCTTAAAATGTATTTAGAAGAAATTATAAAAATGGTTATAAAGACATTTGAGGCGAAGCCTGGAAGGAGAGAGCTCATGTTAGGCATATGGAAATCCGAGATATGTGCACAGACCCATGGTCAGGTAACTGTGCACAGACACTCAATTTACCGGAGCCAATACCCCCCTCTGGCCCACTTATAGGGCCCGCACATCATTAGCGAGATTTCGAGAGTTGCATCCTATAACTAAAATGTCACATCAATGAAGCCCACTTCATAACACCATATACATCGCCGCCATCTGTCCGACTGCATGCTGTTAGCAGGATATAGGAGAGGGGACCTTTGGCAACATCTGGGAAGTGGAACGGAGGAAATCTGTCACAGGCGCATTGAGATAGTAGGCTTCAAAGTTGGACTTCCTAAACTACGGGCCGTAGGTGACGGGATGTTTTCAGAGAAATACTCTAGGAGGATATCCCAGTAGTGAAAGCTACTAGGNTCTAGGAGGATATCCCAGTAGTGAAAGCTACTAGGGGTATACCGAATCCACCCATACCCTTCTGAGATCAGCTGTAGGTTGGTTGGTCCTAGTAATAGGACCCCTCTACAGAGGCCGGCGGACCAAGGGGAAGCATGCGCAGAATGGAAGACCTAGATAAGTCGGAGACCCTTAAGACGCTGATACGTCGGGCTCAGACTTGCAATTGGCACTAGGTGGCCCGGCATGAACCTGATCACTTCATGACCAAAGAGACGACTGGACGATAGTCAACAAGACTAAAGTCATATAAAGGTCTATGCGGACATCTAAGTTGGAGATGGCTGTCTAGTATAACAAATAGCGCAGTCATCTCAATGGAGGAATACTATTCCGAGTCCGCGAAAGGGTGTGATAAGTTTCAGGGTCAAACGGTGTTTGTACTCATAAGATTCTGGACGTTTGCGCATTAAAACCAGAGAGGTACTTCAGAGGCATAGTAGTTAGAAGTAGTCCGCGAACACTCAGACGTGGGATATAAATATCGAAGTGCCTCCTGAGCTTTACAGACATCATCAAGCAATGGAGAAGAGATCTTATCAATATAAATTTGTTTACCTCATAAATCTTTACCATACTTTTATTTTATCAAGACAAGCCTTCCTCGACAGATTCTCTGAACAAAGATTTTGGCCTACGTCCCTCGGTTATATACTTGAGTTTGGCGTCCGCCTAACAAATAAGTAGGAGATAATCGCATATCTTTAGGAAGGGTAGGATTTTTCTGATCTTTTACCTTGCAGGAGAGACGGAATATTATTTCAGCCATTTCCGGCGAAATATCAGCAAATTGCTTCCTCTCTAAAGTCATAGGACTAACTTCATTGCCAACTGCACCAGAATGGAAGAGAAAGCTCCCAGTATATCCATGGTCACAGAGACCCCATATCTTATATCCTTGGTCAATAGGTTTATTGGGCTGCTTTTGAATATGTATACTCTTTCCTTCGAAGCAAACCATCATTTCATCATAGGAAAGATTGTTAGAGGGAAAATAGAAATCTCGCAACCTGCACCTCAGAGTTGATGCCAGTGTTTCTAATTCCTCTAACCAATTATCCTTTTTCAAGATCATTCTGGGAAGTGAGAGATAAAAAAATCTCTTAATCTGCTGATACTGTATCAGAGATATATGCTCGAATGGGGGGAGCTTAACATCAGACTCCTAATACCTTGGTAGAGCAGGATATTGAAAGATTCCAATATATATTTGAAGTGCAAGGAAGGTCTTCAGTCCTGATAGGTTGGTTGGCTTCCAGGAGTGTAGAAAACTATATCCCTTTTCCTCTAATAAGATATAATGCTTGAACTCTGCATATGCATTGGTATTCTCAGCTATGATATCAAGGTATCCATCATCAAAGAAGGCACGGAATATCTTTCCCGGAGTCCAAGGTGTTGAATCTGGTATTGCATTGGGCAGCTGGACCTCCACTTCATGAACTGGAAATGGGCTCTCAAGATACTTGAATACTGGTGGAAGAGGAAGATTCTCAAGTTTTCTCTTCTCACTTGCCTTCTCCACTCCTTGCTGTTGCTGTTTTAATGAGGCTAACTTCCCATTCCTGTCCTGCACCCCTTCCCCTTTTATCTTCTTTCGTATTCTATTTACCTCCTCCACCTTCTCCTCTTTCCACTATTCTGCCTCCTTGTCTTATCCCTCTTCCACCTCTTTCTGGTCAAAACCTGCTGGTAGTATATCCTCCTCTCGTAAGCTATCATCCTTGTAATTTTCTCTCTTAATCAGGCCTGAACTAGCATCCTTCAGCTCCGCAGAAGTCTCCTGTCCTGCCTCCTTCTCATGAATGCTATTTCCCTAATCTCCACTTAGAGTTTGCCTGGTACCGATTTTGAATAGGCCAACTACTTCACCGGGAAATAGCTGTAGCGTCGGATCTGGTTGAGTTCCCTTTAGTGGTCTTCCTTGTCTTCTTTTACCAATTTGGGAGCTGGAATGTAGTCTGATCCCTTGTTGGCTATTGAAGTACCGGTAATACAATCTAAAGGCTTTCGTCTCAGTGGCATTTTGCTTTATATGAGGTATTTCAATACCTGGACCAGTTCTGGATTCAATGTTGGTTTTTTATTTACATCTCTTCCAGTTGCTCCGAGTCAGTTGTTCAGCTAGTAAGATTTGCCACTTCGACTACTGGCGCGTCTTTGCCAAGAATTGCTCCATGAGCCGGATATTTGGTGGGGACTACAGCAAAAGATTGTGTGGCAGAGATATTCTTGGCAAAGATGAGTGAGTACTATTGAGTCATTCAGAGAGTAAGAATAATAAAAATTCCTCTACGACTCTGATTTCTAGTTCGATTTTCTATGTACCATTACCCCATATTATAGATGATTATTACTATCTACTACTAAATCATCTCTTAGAGAATATGATTTTCTATGATAAATACATATTTTTCCCACGGGCGGTATCATACTATATCACTCGTACAAAAATTCTGAGAATGGATAAGATCACCATACTTAGCCCAGACAAAAAAGGAAGGTCCGGAAAATGCAGGTCTCACCACCCCATGGGATAATTGGAAATTTATTCCACAGCCCTTNGGGGGGGGGGGGGGGGGGGGGGGGGGGGGGGGTGGGGGAGTCCGCAACTAACGAAGAAAGTCTCCCAGTAACGTCCCTCCCCCCTCCCCCTTCCCCTCTTACTGGCTTTCCCGAGCAGGGCCGACCCGAAGCACAATATTCCCGGGAAACCCGCCAAGTGCATATCCCCATGGACATATTCTGCGTGCACTAGAATTTTGGCTCATTTGAGCCACCCGTTACTGAGGGGAGAAGGGTGCGAGCCTGGAGCCCGGACCAAGAGCCCTTGTCTGAGATTGTGGGGCGGGAGGTTGGGGGGGGGGGGTCTATATAGCTGAGATACAGATGAGTTGTGCAGTCCTTGCTGAGATGTGGGTTGTCTGATACTTGGTCACGTTGGGGTGAGGCACGTGATTGGAGGCGATGGGTACGCATTAATGTGTCCGCAGAGAAGAAGCAGTACATGAATCAAATTTGCTGCAAAGTGCACATTAGGAGTGTTACTGGCTGGGTAGGGGAAGTGATTATGGGAGTAAGGATGGATGAGAGTTGGAAAGAGTGAGAGGAGGAGGAGTCAGGAGTAGTAGTGTGTGACGAGAAATAGGGGGGGTTTTTTTTTTTTTGAACATCCTGTTGGAGGAATGCAGACTGTAGTTGATAAAGTAAAATAAACTAAGTTAGTTCTTTTAAGAAAGAAACTGGATAAATAATAGTAAGAGAAAGTGCATATAAAATAATTGTTATAGTAGAGGAAATTGTAAATATAATAGTATTAGTAGCAGAGAATATTGTAGTTTGAACTAAAGATACTATAAGAGTTTGTGTAATGAAACTCCTTTGTATTTCTACTACTGTAATTCGCTTGATGTTAGTTTTGCCTACTCAGAACTTATGATACCTAGTAGCACCTATTATTTCTACTTATTATATCACTACCCAGTTGGGTATTTTCTTGTATTACTGTTACTACTGGATTAGTATATTTGTAGTGACTATTAGATTTATCTTGTTTGGATTTTATTACTTGTTTTGTTAGTTATATCCAGTTACTTTAAGTTATCTACTTTATGACTTTACTTGCTTTATCTTTCGCAACTATGATAGCAATGTTGTATTATTCCCTTAGACAGAATATTATCATTATATTTCCTAGTTATTGTAACCTACCCCTAAGAATCTCAAGAATCTCATAAATATTCCTGGACACTATTAGAATAGAGAGAGGAGCATTGATGAATATTCTTCAAAGATAGTAAAGCTGAGGGAAAGATAGAGTGACTGTTCAACTTGTAGTATATTTATAAGAGTATTCCTATGAGGCTTGAGAAACAAGATCCTTAAGGGATTGTAGGCTCTTTAAATACAAATAATACAACTGTACTATCATATTAGTAAAAAGTATAACAAGTGAAGACCTAAAGTAGAAGACTTAAAGCAATAGGATATAACTAACAAAACAAGTAATAAAATCCAAACAAGATAAAACTAGCAGTCACTATAAGTATACTAATTGTTAGGCATATGGAAATCTGAGACAAGTGCGCAGACTCACAGTAGGGTAACTGCGCACAGACCATTGATTTACTGATGGCCAACACCCCTCTCTGGCCCCCTTATAGGGCCCACATGTCATTAGCGAGATTTCAAGAGTTGCGTCCTGTCACTAAATTGTCATATCAATGAAGCCCACTTCATAACACCATATACATCACCGCTGTCTATCTGTCTGCTTGCTGTTCGCAGGATATATGAGAGGGGACCTTTGGCGACATCTGGGAAGTAGAACAGAAGAAATCTGTTAGAGGTACATTGAGATAGTAGGCTTCAAGGTCAGGCTTCATTAACTATAGGCCAAAGGTGATAGGACGTTTTCGGCGAAATATTCTGAGAGGATGTCCCCATAGCAGAGGCTATTAAAGACATACCGAATCTGCCCATACCCTTCTGAGATTAGCTGTATGTTAGTTAGTCCTAGTAATAGGACCCTTCTATAGAGGCCGGCGGACCAAGGGGAAGCATGCTCAGAAATAAAGACCTAGATAAGTCGGAGACCCCTAAGACGCTGACACATTAGGCTCGGACTTGCGATTGGCACTAGGTGGCCTGGCATAAACCTGATCACTTCATGACCGAAGAGACTACTGGAATGATAGTCAACAAGACTAAAGTAATATAATAGTCTATGCGGACAACTAAGTTGAAGACCGCTGTTTGGTATAACAAATAGTGCAGTCATCTCAATGGAGGAATACTATTCCGTAACCGTGAAGAGATGTGATAAGTTTCAGGGTCAAGCGGTGTTCACACTTATAAGATTCTGGAAATTTACGTATTAAAACCAGAGTGATACTTCGCAGGCATAGTAGTTAGAAGTAGTCCTTGAATACTCAGATGTGGGATATAAATATTGAAGTACCTCCTGAGCTTTACAGACATCATCAAGTAACAGAGAAGAAATCTTATCAATATAAAATCATTTACACATATAAATCTTTACTTTACCAATTTTATTGAGATGGGCCTTCCTCGACAAATTCTCTGATCAAAGATTTGACCTACATCTCTCAGTTATACTAGAGTTTGGCGTCCGCCTAACACTAATCTAGTAGTAATAGTAATGCAAGGAAATACTCAACTGGGTAGTAATGTAATAAGTGGGAAAAGTAAGCACTATCATGTAAGTTCTGAGTAGGCAAAACTAATATCAAACAAGTTACAGTAGTAGGAGAAATAAGAGATTTTATTACTTTTACAATCTTTCGTATTTAAAGAGCCTATAATCTCTTAAGGATTTAGTCTTGCAAGCCATACAGGAAAGCTCTTCTGAATATACTACATGTTGAACTATTACTCTGTCCTTCTCTCAGCTTTACTATCTTTGAAAAATATCTACTGATGCTTTCCCTTCTATCTTAATAGTATCTGGAAATCTCTCTGAGATTCTCAAGATACTTAGGAGTAGGTCACAGTATGGAATGTGGAATAGGAATTGGATACCTTAAAAGATTACTAACTTAAATAGTAAAGAGAGAAAAATAAGACAAAAGTAAGCAGAAAGAGTTACAATAAGAAGAGAAACAAACTATCTATAGTAAGGATTTTGATTAAAGTTTAAAGAAATAGGAATATAATAATATTAAATTATGTAATTTGTTTTTTTACCTAATAGGTATTAATAAATATGTTGGCAAAAAAGGTAGATTACAATGAAATTAATTGCAAATTTTATTTTGGTAAAAACAAATGTAAATATTAAAAGAAAAACAAGTAATTAAAGAATAAACTAAAGTACTAGGACAAAAGGGATCGTCCGATCAATAGTTACCAAGCAACACCTCAAAAAACCCCACCCCCTCAATCAACCACCCCTCAACAACCATGCCTTCAAAAAAGACAGGTTACCTCACAGACTTTGAGAAAGGGCAAATTGTTGCCCTAAGAGAGAAAAATATTGCATTTTCTGAGATTGGACAGCTTTTACATCGCTCCCAGAGCACAGTTAAAAGTTTTTACAAATGGTATCAAAAGAGGGGTGATGGAAAAAACCTCCCATTTACTGAAAGACCCAAAATTATCGATACCAGAACCTGCCACCGCCTAGCCAGAGAGTCCAAGAAGGGATGCCATCAGCCATTATCAGAATTGCACAATAATGTTGCATCCTATGCCTCTGTTAAGACAGTCAAGAGAGTATTGGCTTCAGTCAACATAAAGAAGTGGAGAGCAAGGAAAAGAGCATTTCTGAAGGATGAGCATACTATCAAGAGATTAGCCCTGTCTCTTATGCACATCTAG
>JACCEG010000033.1:361304-605523 GCA_014065205.1 Tuber brumale | reverse complement strand
GCTGTTTTAGATGCAAAGGGATGGTATACAAAGTATTGATTTTTTTTCTTTACAATTTCACATAGGAGTTTTGTTATATTTAATGGATGTCTATTCAAATTTTCAGTTCATTTTAAGTAGTTATTGTTACATAGATAGTAAATTAATAGTGGTTGTGGGGTTGCCGTTGCTGTGCCGGACGATCCCTTTTGTCCGCGTACTTTACTATTAGGAAAAGACTGCTCTTTACACTTTCCTTGAACCTACTAAATAATAATAAGTTTATTATCTTATTAAATATTATTCTGAATAATTATAACTATACTTAGTAGTAATATTATATTAATTAATATAATACTAGTACCAAATAGTATAAATATTTTAAACTTTTTTTATATATTACTACTGGTATTGTTCTCTTTATCAATAAAACTACTTATTAAATTCAAACTTAGTCTATTAAGGTCCTGTTCGGCAAAATACAATAAAAGAATATACTATATTTCTGAAAACAGCATATTTCCTAATGTAGCAATGATTATTAGAATAAATACAATTCCAATAGCACAGATAGATAAAGAATTGAAGTCTACACACTCTATGTAAATCTCAATCCAATCTAAGATATAATGAATAAGGAGTAAGGGAAATAGTGTTGTTGCAAAATATTATATTTATTGTGTTACCTGACATGTCAATGTCTTAAGGGTCTTCGACTTACCTTGGTCTTCCTTTCTGAGTATGCCTCCTCTTGGTCCGCGTTAGGCGGACGCCAAACTGAAATATATAACTGAGGGACATAGGCCAATATCTTCATTTCAGAGAATCTGTCGAGGAAGGCTCGTCTCGATAAAGTAAAGGTAAAGTAAAGATTTATGAAGTAAACAATTTTATATTGATAAGATCTCTTCTCTGTTGCTTGATGATATCTGTAAAGCTTGGGAGGCACTTCGATATTTATATCCAGCATCTGAGTGTTCGCAGACTACTTCTAACTACTATGACTCCGAAGTACCACTCTGTTTTTAATACGCAAACGTCCAGAATCTTATAAGTGCGAACACTGTTTGACCTTGAAACTTATCACACCCTTTGGCGGACACGGAACAGCATTCCTCCGTTAAGAAGACTGCGCTATTTGTTGTTCCAAACAGCGGTCTCCAACTTAGGTGTCCGCATAGACTATTATATTACTCTAGTCTTGTTGACTATCGTTCCAGTAGTCTCTTCAGTCATGAAGTCATCAAGTTCATGCTGGGACACCTGGTGCCAATCGCAAGTCTGAGGCCAACGTATCAACGTCTTAAGGGGCTCCGACTTATCTAGCTCTTCCATTCTGAGCGTGCTTCCCCTTGGTCCACTGGCCTCCGTAGAGGGGTCCTATTACTAGGACCAACCAACCTACAGCTGATCTCAAAAGGGTATAGCTAGATTTGGTATACCCCTAATAGCTTCCACTACTGGGATATCCTCTTAGAGTATTTTGCCGAAAATGCCCTGTCACTTTCAGCCCGTAGTTTAGGAAGCCTAACTTTGAAGCCTACTATCTCAATGCGCCTGCAACAGATTCCCTCCGTTCCACTTCCCAGATGTCGCCAAAGGTCCCCTCTCCTATATCCTGCGAACAGCATGTGGTCGGATGCACGGTGGCGATGTATATGGTGTTATGAAGTGGGCTTCATTGATGTGACTTTTAGTTATGGGACGCAACTCTCAAAATCTTGCTAATGACATTCAGGCCGCATAAGGGGGCCGGAGGGGGGTATTGGCACTCCGGTAAATCGAGGGTCTGTGCACATGTCTCAGATTTCCATATGCCTAACATGAGCTCCCTCCTACCAGGCTTCGCTTCGAATGCCTTTATAATCTTTTATAATTTTCTTCTAAATATATTTTAAGACACAGTGTAGTTGGGGTAAAAAACCTCTCGCGTTTACTTGGCCACGGTAGGAAAACCTTTTCCTCACTATCTTACTTCTGCCCTTCCTGGCATGTCTGGATTTTCATTATGAAAATTCTCCACAACTTCCTCCACATTTTCCATACCGGTAGCTGGCTCCCATGTGTTCTCATCTTGTGAACACCCTTGCCATTTGACGAAGTACCACAGTTCCCACTTCTCTTGGTAGCGACCGCGTACTCGTTTTCTGTAAGAGCAAACCTCGCTTCTTACTATTTTTTCAACCTCCTATTGTAGCTCACCGTCAATGTCCTCCGGTTCTCTAGGGTGTTGTTGGCGATGATCATGAACTAATTCGCGATAGGGTTCCAATAGTGCGACATGGAATACTGGGTAAATGTTCCATCGATCGTATATGTTGAGTTTGAAGGCTCGTGATCCGCGTTTCTCCATGATTTGGAAAGGACTGTATAGCTTTGGACTTAGCTTCTTTGATTTCCGTCGGGTGCGAATGTTCTTTGCGTTTAATCTTACTTTGTCCCCGATCTTGAAGTCCGGCTGTTGTCAAGCTTTCCGGTCATAATATTTTGACATTCCTACCATTGTCTTTTGTAGTGACCCTCTTGCTTGTTCATGTATCGTCTTAATCCAGTTTGCATAAAGTGTTGCTCCTGGATTTTGAGCTTCACGCTCCTTCATCCACTCAGTCTGTAGATGGAATCCATAGTTCGCATAGAATGGTGACATCCCATGAGCGTTGGTTGCAGAATTGTTATAGGCATGTTCAGCTAGAGGTAATAGCTGATACCAGTCATCCTGATCATAGTTGACAAAACTTTGAAGATATCCTTCCAGCACTTGGTTGGTACATTCGGTCTGTCTGTCAGTTTGAGGGTGGTATGCCGTTGACATTCTTCGCTTAATTTCACGTGCTTTGCAAAGGGATTTCCCGAATTCTCCTGCGAACTTTGAGTCCATGTCCGTGACGATCTCGGTTGGCAGGCCGTGCAACCTCCATACTTCTTTCAGGAATGCGCTTGTGATATCCTTGGCTGTAGCCGAGGTTTGAAGTGCGATGAAATGTGCTATTTTTGTAAACTGATCAACTACTACCATTATTTGAGTGCACCCTTGCGACTCAGGCAGTTGCGTGATAAATTCCATTGAGATAGATGCCCATGCCACGTAGGGTATTCGCAATGGTTGCAGCAATCCGTACTTGGCGTGTCTAGGTGATTTATTATATTGGCATTCATTGCAGGATCATACGTAATCATTGACGTATTCCGCTAGCCTTTTCCAATAAAAGTCCCTCATGATTATCTCCAAAGTTTTTTCTTGTCCGAAATGTCCTGCAACCTTTGAATCGTGACATCCTTCTGCGATCTTGGTATATAGTGCCTGACCTTTTGGTACAAATGGTCTTTACTTATAGTATAATAGATCATTGGTCAAGGTCCAATTTTTGGGTAAATCCTTTCCTTCGTCTCATAACCTAATGAGTTGTTGCCTTCATTGCCTCCAAGTTGCGTCTGTCTCGATTGCTGCCTGTATTTCGCGTGAGAATTCAGGATTGAACTGCTTCATACCCTTTTGCGGGATTATCGCATTTGATATTAGAACTTTCTCCGGTACTTCTGAAATGTCGTACCAGTATTCATTGTCTTTAGCAGATGCCTGCAGGTAACTGATGCTTGGTTCCTGTTCTTTAACAATCAAGGATCTTGTCGCTATATTGGTGCTTCAGAATCCCACAGCTCCTCGTTCAGTGTCTTCTAGGTCGTCTACTTCCATCATGTCTGAGATGTTAACTTTTTCTACCACTAGTTGAACTATGCGATCGCCCATTCTTATTTGGCAGTCCACATCCTTATGGTTGAAAAGTATGACTTTGAGTTCGCCGGTGTAGTCAGTATCGATTACTTCTGCACTGGTGGAGATTCCGCTTCGGACCGCTAATCCGCTTCTAGGAACAATTCTTCGGTAAGTTCCTTCGAGTAGTCCCACAGCTATAGCCCTCCTTATCAATGCTTGTCCGTATTTCTGGACAATGTCATCCTCAATGGCATACAGATCATGTCCTGCCGCCATTCTTGAGCCCTTTATTGGCAAGTATACCATTTTGCTCCATCTCTTAACCCTAATCAGGGCTTCCTTTCCACCTCTTCGAGGTTCCAAATCCAAGTCCTTATCTCCATCCCAGTCTTCTCCTTCATCGCCTACTCTCGCTACCAGTGATTCCAAGAAACTTTCTTCTTTCAAAATTCTTTGTTCGCAATGCGTAGCTCCCTCCTCAGGATGGTACTCCAGCCATCTGCTTAATGCGTCAGGCTTTCCGCCTTTTATGCCTGGTCGGTATACAATACGAAAATTGTATTCCCCTACTTTCTGAGCCCATCGAATTTGATGGCCACTCCAGACTTTCGAGGCGAGGAAGTATTGTTGGTTTTGATGATAGGTAAAGACTGTAATCGGTTTTTCCGTTCCGATCAAGTAGTGTCTCTATTCCTTAAATGCTGCGAGGATTGCCAGAAGTTCTTTATCATGAATCTCATAATTGCGCTCAGCCAAGTTTAATTTTCTGGAATAGAAAGCTACTGAATGTAACCTTTTCTCAAAATATTGAGAAAGAACACAACCGAGTGCAAATCGCTAGCATTGGTTTCTACCACAGTTTCTCTTTCCGAAAAGAAATGGTGGAGTATGGGGGCTGTAATGAATCAATGTTTTAATTCTTCGAATGCCGTATTTTGTTCTAGTCCCCATGTGAAATTCTTAGGATTTTCCTGTAATGTCTCGGTTATGGATTTACAAATAGCTGAGAAGTTTTTTATAAAACATCGGTAGAAGTTAGTGAATCCGATAAAGACTTGTACTTCTCTGACCGACCTAGGTGCTTTCCAAACCATTATGGATTCCACCTTGTAGGTGCTCATAAACACCCCATCGACTGCCACCATATATCCGAGGAATTCAACCTCAGTTGCGTAAAAGGTTGATTTCTTTAGCGAAACTGCTAATTGAAAGTCTGATAGACTTTGTAAAACCCATTTAACAGCTTCGATGTGTTCCTTTTCATCCTTTGAGTAGATGAGAATATCGTCATAATAACACACGACTCCAATATCCAGATATTCCTTCAGTACTTGGGTCATCATATCTTGGAAAGGTGCCGGAGCATTAATCAATCCGAAAGGCATGACCTTATATTCGTAATGTCCGTATCTTGTACAAAATGCTGTTTTCCATTCATCTCCTTCCTTTATCCTAATCAAATGGTAACTGTCCTTAAGGTCTAGCTTGGTGAAGATCTTTGCGCCGGCTACTCTATCTCTGAGTTCAGACATAAGTAGAAGGGGATGTTTGTTGAGGATAGTAATCTTATTTAGATTTCGGTAATCCAGAACTAAGCGCAGTCTGTTATCTGGCTTAGGTACGAATAATATGGGTGCTCCTGCAGGTAATTGACTCCGCGTGATCTTTTCTTGTTTGATCATTGTCTCCAAGTATTCTTGTAAAGCCTTAAGCTGTTTCTCGGATAGTGGATATATCAGCCCCCAAGGGGGAGTTGATCCTAGAATCAACTTGATCTCATGATCGAATGTCCGTCTCGGGGCTAATCTTTCTGCCATTTGGGCTTCAAACAAATGTTTGTAATGCCAGTATTCTTTCATTAATGATTCGAGTTCCACTTTATTTTTGATGACTCTGATTCTTCCAATACAGCATGTGTTAGGGTCCCAAGTGACGGATTTGTCATATTTGAACATATCCGCTATTCCTTCATCTTCTTTCACACAGTTTTCATAACTCTTTTCGCAGAAGGTCCAATTTAGTACATCTTCTATGTGAGACACTGGGTGTTCATGATGCCACCCACTAAAAGGAATTATCATTCCATGGTGACCTGCTTTAGCCACCTCACACGACACTTCAGAGATGAGTCGCTTTTTTCCTATTTCCAATTTTATAGGGAGAGTATAACATTTCCCTCCAGAAGCGGCTGATGATCCATCAATCCTTAAAATATCAACTACATTGTTGCGTTCAATAATAGGAACGCGAAGGTCTTCAACTAGGTCCTTGTTAATAAGGAACACATTGGATCCCGAGTCTAACAAGACTTTAACTTTGTATCGCTTATCGTGTATGTGGAGGTAAGCGATCCCTCCAGACAGTTGTGTCGTTTTGGTTTTGGAGCATCTAACTCAATGCGCTTAGCACAAATGATATTTTCTTGGTTTTTTCGTTTAGGCATCGTAGGTGTTGGGTGTAGGTAACAAGATGATTGTTACTATGCCCGTATAGTTTTGACCATTAAGGTCTCCTCAGACAAACTAGTAACTCTTTAGCTCTGACAATCTGGGTCTACATACTAAGCCGCATTTCACCAATACGCAATTACGCACAACCAGTTTTCAGGCTAGATGCCTTCTCCCAACACGCCAGACCTGGGCTCATAGCAGATTTTCAGGCAGTTATTAGCCATTTTACTCCCCTGGTGTGGGGTTCTCATTTTCACCAAATCCTTTCCTTTAGGATTTCGGATATCCGTCCAGCTCCCTCAGTGGAACCTTGCGCACCAAAGCGGTATATCCCTGTCCCACACTCTGGCCAGAAGGCAAGATAGTACATATATATAATATGACTCAGACTCATGTGGTAGGTGGAACGGCCCATGTCGGTTGTCCTCCTGTCATGTATTGTTATCAGGTAGATCTTGCATTGCTAATTCCTGACTTCTTCGGTATAGTAACTTACTTACACACAGGTAGCAGGTAACCACCAGGTGACTCGTGGAACTTCATACTATTGGCTCCTGGGCCATGTGGGCATGTTGACTATCTTCTCTTTCGATCAAGACTCTTCACATATTGATTCTTGCATTCGAGCTCATAAGTCCCTCGTGCGGTCCCTTCACTTAGAGCCTACTTGCATTGATCTTAAAAGGAGAGACTTGCTTCGCACCGCATTGATCATTTGGAGTTTCGACTCCCGTAGTTGCACATGGAATACCCGATCCCCATCGTGGTCGGTACCCAATATACCCCAGCCAAAGGTGGTTCCCATTTTGATTCCAGCTCCTTCAGGACACTGAATACCCCAATGCCGTCGCCGTTGGTACCAATGAACTGACCTAGGTCAGTTCCTCGTTATCTGCCAGTTCCCAGATTTTATTGACTCGTGCTGGGTTCTGGGCGGTCACGACTCTGCGAGCTAATTTAGGCTTTACAATAGCTGATCTTGCTCATTGAATTTCCATTTTTATCGGTCTTGAGCTGACCATTGCCGCCGATATATGGGCGTCTCCCCAATACGTCTGGTAGGTATGGTTTTGCTTTCCCAAACGTGTACAATCTCTATCTTGTCTTGGCATGTCTATCACACTCTGCGGGATACTGGTATGTGCCTGGTCAAAGTTTGTATGGGTGGTTCTTTGTCGCACCCTCCAACCTTTTTCTGGGCTTCTCTGACTCGTTATCCCTTTTCCGCTTTCGTGGTGGGGCTCCTCCTCCCTTGACATAAGGTTTCGTTTCCCTTTGTCGCTTTGGTTTAGAGTCCCTTCGGTCTTTTCTTTTGACCTCCTGGACTACTTTGGACTTGGACAGTTTGTCTTGCCCAATTTTCTCTCTGGCCAGAAGTCCTTCTTCCAACCGACCGCATAGCTTTAGCGCCTCCTCCCATTCTTGATCCGTTGTATACTGCAGGGCCGACGACTTGCGGACAATTTGTTTTGGAAGTTTATCTTCGACGTCCTACCTCCAGGACTCTGCAGTGATGCGTGCACGAATGTTATGGTTATGCATGATCGTTAGGTAATGTTCAATACTACCATCATACTCGACTAGCTTCATAGCTCAAAGTGCTAGTCGTTCGGCTTCTATTGCACCAAATTGTTTGATCATATCATGTTCAAAATGAGTCCACGTTGCCAGTTCCGGCTGTTGGGTTTCTCCTAGGAGTCTGTCCATAGCCTTCCGGTACCAAATGGTATAAGGAAGTACTATTTCTCCTCTCGTACGGCTGAGCGCGTATATAACTCATTCTCTGGCATCATCCCAGATCTGCGGGTTTCGTTCGAAATAGTTCGTGCATTCTAGGATCCACACATATATATCTTGTACGGGTTTATCCTCAAAGAATGGGGGTGGCTCTGATGGTCACTTAATGTTTAGCACCATCACGTTGGCAAGTGTCTCTGCCATACCAGACTGTTCTGGTGTTTGTCCTCGCCTGCCCCAGCTAGGACTTCCTCTCCTTCTTCCTCTTTCATTATCATCGTCATCGTCACTAGGATCTTGAGGGTCACCTCCCTGGGCACCTGAGGGGCATGCATCAGTGGCTTCCTTGCCTTTTCCCTTGGCTCTTCGTGTAGGCGGAACATAATATTGCCTGTCATCCATCTCTTGGATAGCGGGTAAGGGTGCAGGTCCTGCAGCTTCAAAACTTGGTGCGGTAGCCATTATTTTCGTTACCGCTGCCATTAAGGCTTTGAGGGTATTGTTTGTCTCCTCATTTTACCACTATTGCTAATCTAGGGACCTGCGAATCTCCGCCTGGCGAGTAGTCACGTCAAGCCGTCCTTGCGCTAAGGTACGGTTGACCTCTCATTCACGCGTGGTACATTGGGCACAAAATTCTACGAATTCCGCCCTTAGACTGTGGACCATCTGTTCCAGAGTCTGACCTTGGGCTAATGCCTCTTGGCTTTCTTGCCCGAGCGTTCCATGTAACCTCGTCGTTACCTCTTCATGTTCTTATTGACACTTATCTTGAGTGTCTATTTTCTTCGCTACTTCCCATAGCATTTCCTCTTGGATACCCTTAACTTTGCTTTCCATGCCTGCCAGCTGTATCAACAGAATCATGATATCATTATTGTGGACATCTTGTCCTTCGTTGATTTGCTGTTGAACCTTAAGTAGTTTTAAGGTGTTATCTTGGGTAGCTCCCTTCAAATGTTTGAAGGCAATATTGGCCTGGTCGAGTGAGGTGTCGATGTCTTGCCTTATTTGACCTAAGGTTATCCCTAAATGGGTAGCCAATCTTGCTAAATTTGCAGCATGGTCCCCTCCTGGTTTGGGCGTGGAGAATTGTGATATCTGATGTGTGCTTGCAACCCTAGATGATAGGTGAGAGGGTAAATTTCCTTCCCTGAATGTGAGTTGATGAGGTGTTGACGGGGAGGGACTCCATATAACCAAATCATCGGTTTTATCCATCGTGTCTAGGTGGGTGTCTCTGGGTTCTCCCGCCGTTATCCTCTTTCTCGGGTCTTGAGGTATTTCAGCCATTGTGATACTTTCTAGGTAGGCTAATTGCTCTAATAGTCCTGGATGTGTGATTTCTGATACTATGTACCAGTGTTCTTGATATCCTTTAAAGGGTTTAAGGAATCATACATAAGGTATCCAACATTTGAGATACTCTAGAAGTGTAGGTATGAAAGGGTTCAGTTGATCTAATTCTGGACTCAGAACTTGAATTTCCCTTTTCTCGAGGTTCAAAATGTACTTATAGTACATATATAGGTTTTAGACCCAGGCTAAGGGAATGTCTAGCCTCCGGGGAGCTGTGCCTGATTTTTTGACTTCAGAGTACTGGGTACTCCAGTCAACAAGGTCTTCCGACTCGGTAGAACTCCAGTCAAAGTTCGGACCATGCCAGGTGCGATATATGAAATTGAATTGATCCCTCGTTGGGATCCTAAAAGGTACTGTGAACCAAGAGGGTTCTTGCGTATATTCCTCTTCGACTGCGAATAGCTCGCTGTCAAAGACTTCCTTGAATGTTTGAATGTAAATGGGGCAGTGAAGTGCTTCGAAAATGTAATCGAAGTCTGAGCTGAGGGTGGAGTTTGAAGTGAACTTGTAGTTCATATAGTGAGCCTTGGTAACAGGAGAACTATCAATATACTGTTAGGCGGACGCCAAACTCAAATATAAAACTGAGGGACGTAGGCCAATATCTGTATTTCGCAGAATGTGTCGAGGAAGGCTCGTCTCGATAAAGTAAAGGTAAAGTAAAGATTTATGAAGTAAACAATTTTATATTGATAAGATCTCTTCTTCGTTGCTTGATGATGTCTGTAAAGCTCGGGAGGCACTTCAATATTTATATCCCGTGTCTGAGTGTTTGTGGACTACTTCTAACTACTATGCCTCTGAAGTACCACTCTGATTTTAATACGCAAACGTCCAGAATCTTATAAGTGCGAACACTGTTTGACCTTGAAACTTATCACACCCTTTTACAGACACGGAATAGTATTCCTCCGTTGAGAAGACTAAGCCATTTGTTGTTCCAAATAGCGGTCTCCAACTTAGATTTCCGCATAGACTATTATATTACTTTAGTCTTGTTGACTATCATTCCAGTAGTCTCTTCGGTCATGAAGTGATCAAGTTCATGCCAGGCCACCTAGTGCCAATCGCAAGTCTGAGTTCAACGTGTCAACGTCTTAAGGGGCTCCGACTTATTTAGGTCTTCCATTCTGAGCATGCTTTCCCTTAGTCCGCTGGCCTCTATAGAGCGGTCCTATTACTAGGACCAACCAACCTACAGCTGATCTCAGAAGGGTATGGGTGGATTCGGTATACCCCTAATAGCTTCCACTACTGGGATATCCTCTTAGGGTATTTCGCTGAAAACGTCCCATCACTTTTGGCCCGTAGTTTAGGAAGCCTAACCTTGAAGCCTACTATCTCAATGCGCCTCTGACGGATTTCCTCCGTTCCACTTCCCAGATGTTGCCAAAGGTCCACTCGCATATATCCTGCGAACAGCATGTGGTCGGACGGACGGCGGCGACGTATATGGTGTTATGAAGTGGGCTTCATTGATGTGACCTTTAGTTATGGGACGCAACTCTCAAAATCTCGCTAATGACGTGCGGGCCCCATAAGGGGACCAGAGGGGGGTGTTGGCACTCCAGTAAATCGAGGGTCTGTGCGCAGTTACCCTACAGTGGGTCTGCGCACATGTCTCAGATTTCCATATGCCTAACAGTCCGCCTGCCTCTATGGAGGGGTCCTATTACTAGGACTAACCAACCTACAGCTGATCTTAAAAGAGTATAGGTGGATTCAGTATATCCTCAATAGCCTATGCCATTGTGGCATTCTCTAGGAGTATTTCACCGAAAATATCCTGTCACCTTTGGCCCATAATTAGGAAGCCTAACTTTGAAGCCTATTATCCCAATACACCTCCCACTAATTTCTTCCACTCTACTTCCCAGATGTCGCCAAAGGTTTCCTCTTATATATCTTGCAAATAGCATGCGGTCAGATGGCCAGTGGTGATGTATAGGGTGTTATGAAGTGTGCTTCATCAATGTGATATTTTAGTTACAGGATGCAACTATTGAAATCTCACTGGCGATATGTGTCCTAGAAGGGGGCCACAGGGGGGTGTTGGCTTTCTGGAAAATCGAGGGTCTGTGTGCAGTTACCCTACCGTGGGTCTGTGCACTTGTCTCAGACTTCCATATGCCTAACAGTAAAGCAGGGATGAGTTTTGTCAGATAGTATATCGAATAAGCTGAATGGTTCAGAAAAAAAAAGGATGTCATGTCTTCTTTATGCTTGTATTGTAAAGTCCCTCTTTCCAAGGACTATTGTTTTACCCTATTTCATGCAAGCTTGTTCTTCATTTGATGAATAATTGTTGACAATACAAACTATTATGAGTATACTTCCTGTACTATTATTTTGTCACCTCCTAACTTATCTTATACAGCTGCAAAAATTCTGATTTTTGCTGGATTGAGTATCACACCACATTCTAGATCCACCCTAGTATGCGGCTGCCGCCCTTAGTGAACTTAGTGAAAACGATGAAATCAAACAAAGGGATATTTCCTATCTCTTGTCTACTATTTCTAGCCCAACTATTGTCTTAATTTTCATTTGACTTTCAATCCACAGTTCCTTGAACTTCGAATTGTTTTTCCCCTTAATTATTAGAACATTGTTATGCTAGTTTAGCACCCTCCTACTCCCTCCTTACCTTTCTTCACCCAGAGTATACATGTGCGCCCAACTAACGGTGCACAGATTTCCTTTATAACTGGATCCGTTTTGGTGTCTCCGACATCCCCTATTCATCACCAGCCCAGTTTTTTCGTGGGTACGGTGAAGACTCTAGAATAAATTATCTCTTAAGTGGGACATGAAACCTAATCTATGACCGGTTCCTGTTGCAATAAGCTATTATTAAGCAAATTACTTGCTCCGGGGTCTCTCTATTTACGGGAAGTAAATGGCAGACCCTGGCTCGGCAGGGAGGTTACACCGTGTCCTACGGAGGTATACCGGTATCATACTCGAGTATAAAAGCACTAGTATACGGCCCACTACGCACCCAGCCAATGAGGGCAGACCGACGAACCTGGAAGAGTTTGTAGAGGAAGGTTGTGACTTATTTTTCCCCTCCGGTATTGCACGGCGGTGTTTCCCATTTGGCTACCTTACGTCGAAGCACGGCAAAAACTCTAACAACCGAACCTTGTTCCGTGTGGTCGAGAATTCCCTAGTTTGGAAAAGGGAGAAAGAACATAGAAAAGAGGGGGCTGCTCAGCACCTCTGAGAGAGAGATAAGACAAAAAAACAAAAACAAAAACACCAGCCCCTACTAGAGGAGGAGACTCCAACGGTATTGAATCCGGTTCGGTTATTCTGGTTTTTACAGTACTTGACTCCTGAATCCTATCTTTCCCCCATACTACGTGCATGTATCTGGTCACGGAGTGGCCCCCCCGAACCAATGTGGTATGGCTAGGTTATGTGATTTCACACACGATGGGTTGCAAAGCCTCAAGTCTGGGAGTGGTAGCTTGGACTTTAGGAATTTACTTGGCTCACTTCTAGGTTGACAGTCGAGTGAGAATTAATGAGTCAGTATTCCTCCAGAGCTGCTACCCCTCCGACTCACCAGGCCACTGCCCCTGCCGAGTACCGGCTGCTATGGGTAATCTCGAGGAAGGTATTAGAACTAAATAGGGCTTCAAAAGCAACAGCTAATTAATGACTTTTGTAGTTTTCATCTTAAGGAGAAGGATTTATTGCAAAGATATGAGAACTCACCTTAAAGGAGGAGCACCACAAACTGGAGTAAACCTTGCCCAGGCCCCAACTTTCCCTGGCACCTCACTCTCCTGTTTTTGCATGCTTTGGTGACTATCTCGTTAGAGCATAAAGGGGAGTTCATCGATATCCCTCGTGTATTGATGCGATTCAAGGAGCCCAATTCGTTCTCTAGCATCACATTTACCGCCTCCTTGGTATTACAACCTTTCCCAAAGAGTTTCCCCCTACTTGTATATGCTGGACATGCTTTCTTACCGCCCGGTCTACCGTGGTGTTTCGCTTCTGAAAGGGGTTTTGTGGAATAAGATGTCTTGAATCTTGAGCTCCGGTGCGGAGGGTAAAGGTCTACTGGCCCGTCATATATCCTTGAACATAGTAGCTGATTCATTACGTGTTTGCAAGATTTGTTTGTAGGTTAGTAGGCGTAATCGCTCGTTAACGTGCAGCTACGACGAACAACAGGAGCTACCCGTATGAGTAAGGAAATTCCCTCCATTTCCCCCAGGATTTGACTCCTTCCCCCTCCCCCTACTTCATAGCTCAGTGACGGTATCCCAGATGACGCTAAAGGATTGCGGGAATCGTTGGCCTATATATAGCCTTTCCAATGAGCTATCACAAACTCCTGGGCAAGTTGTGCAGGGCAGGGCTTTGCTAACATGTCTAGATATTCTTTTGGCTTTATAAGGATCTAGTGCCAATCCTTTGGGCAAATTGCTAGCTTTGGTTGGCGTGCGCACCGATGAAGGTCCAATGCCCTACCAGGATACACCGATGCTAAATCCCTCCTCAGATGGAAACAGTCCCGGAACGCCGGCCTACTGTATACCCAGAATAGTTGGATAGTTGGGATACTGTCCCCAACCTACATTGTCCACCCCGGTGGAGTTGAAACGAAAATCCCATATCCGACATGACCTTAAGCTTTCAGTTTTTCGGAAAGAATTGCTCCGGCAGTATATGACGCGTATCGCGGTTACATTCTTGATGCTCACTTTTGAGAGCAGGGAATAAGGTTGAATGAATAGAGCATTGAGGGTGCTCCAACCTGATGCGCCATTAGGCTGACCATAACAGAGCGGCCCCAGAATAGTCATAGCCCATGACATACAAAGGGACATAACATACAAACAAACGGAGGTATGCGGGATATAAAATACAAATGTCGATCACTTGAGCCATATACAAGGTACTATGTATATTTCTCGCAAACTCTGGGCTCTCTACTCGTACTTACTACCCGCACTAGATCGGTGTAAATGATGTATGTCCCCCAGTGTCTAATCTAATTTTCCGATACTGAGAAAGTTGGGGGTTGCGGATTGTATCTGCATACTTCTTTGGAAAGGCCTAATATAATCTGCATGCCGAGATTCCATTTTTTTCGCCATCGGATCCTATGGAATGGTGCCCCGATTTACTCTGGGAGCTCGAGCAAGGTAAGTTTAACAGCTTTGAGCCCTGGGCCTTAGCCTATATCGGAACCACATTTGACATCTGGGGGCCATTCCCGAGGCCCACAGAATATGTTTAGCCAGAGGACCAGAGCTCGGCTGTCGGCGCTTGAGAATCAAAATCTCCACTAGAAAATCGACTGGCTGAACCCATGGACACAATAAAATGCATGGGTGCAGCCCATCTCCCAAAACTGGTGTTCTGTTCACCCCCTCCCCCGGCGGATACAGCCTTCGACTCTCTCGACAATGCCGGTAATTCCCAAATGGAAAGAGTGGTCATACCCCGTCACTCGGAAAGTAAGCCTGGCCAACACCTTTACCACATTTTGGCCTGTTTTTTTCTTCTTTTTTGAATATGGTGCCATATTGCTGACACATGCAAGGCCATGCGGTGGAGCGGGAGGGGAGGAGTAAAAAAAACATTGTGCTAAGTACAGCAACCCCTCCCTTCCCCGCGCAGATCTTAATTACGAGTTAGGGGTTTGTTAAATTCAGATTTAATGGGTTGCATGATTGGCAAGGGGAATAGTGTCCATCGAACTGGTAGTTTCATCTGTGGTGCGCAACCTCTATCTGCGAGCACATCTGTCCAATTTTAGGAATGGAGAATTTAGGGAGCGGGGTGGTTGTGGTCCGGACGGCTAGATTTTCCCACACCCCAGCGAAAATCTGCATGTTTGACTTGGCACTGACATATTAACACCAGGAAGAACACTATTTATTAAATAAGCAGGCCCCATGTTTGTGCCAACTATCCCGCCCCAGAAACCCTACCCCCGTCAAGGTTTAGCACGCGATTTGCGCCGGACCACGTACCGGATATTGGCCTTTGAAGGAATTCCAGTCATAAGCAGAGAGGCAGATGCAAAACTACGCTGGCCGTTTCGTGCTCCTAGCTAGTGCCGATATTCTCGTTCATCCCGATCTTTACAGTATATCACGGAGAGCCCGCTGAACTTTCAAATTATTCCAGATCGCTTACTGTATATGATACGATAAAGGGTGCCCGAGGTGGCTGGTTACAACCCAGGGTCGCCCGCCGCCTGACACCTGCACCCCACCCGGGTCATCGTGAGATATCTGCATCCGGCTACCCCACTCCACCCGCATACATGTGCACTCAGACACACACAGGACCGTGAAATGCTTAGCCTGTACGCGAGATGGGGGGATAGTCTAAGATAACCAACGGAGGTCGTCACAAATGTAATTCTGCAAAATCCCGGCGAAAGTGCTCCAGCCATTCAAGGAGGAGCAAGCAAGTGCTCGACTCGAGTGAGAAATGATGAAGCAGAGATCCCGATTGCTTTG
The DNA here is from genome assembly GCA_014065205.1 of Tuber brumale. Taxonomy (NCBI): domain Eukaryota; kingdom Fungi; phylum Ascomycota; class Pezizomycetes; order Pezizales; family Tuberaceae; genus Tuber; species Tuber brumale. The sequence continues at coordinate 589,786 of JACCEG010000033.1, read as the reverse complement.
AAACTAGAACTCCTAGATCCAAAGACATCTTGGCAATACACAGTAAAGTTGAAGCACATACAGTAATAGCTTATCAGGAATGACAGGAATTAGGTGATGCAAGCCAGACTCCGGTCCACGAGGCCGTAGAGAGAAGAAAGAAAAAAGAATCGGCGGATGTGATCCTTTGCCGCTATTGCCTAGCAATCTTCTAACCCCCACACTGTCTATCACGTACTCACTCGATCACTAACCCTCGATTCGAGTACTTTCAGTTTGCGAGGCCTTTATAAAGAGATGCTACGGTTGCAGGCTAAAGTCCCCGAGAGTGATCGGGCACACATACATCCTCTCCTGGAAACTCGGAAGGTGGAAAAACAGCAAAGGCTAGAGATCAGCTAGAAGAGAAATCTGAAAGAAAAAGAAAAGAAAAAAGGCCAGAGACCCCGGGCGTGCTCCTACCTCAACCACCTCACACAGACCTCTCTGTCACTCTCCCTCTGTAGCAAGTTATTCACTTTTCAACATTCATTAATAGCAAAGATAAACCCCCAGACAAAAATCCAAATAGAGCCAGAATAGGAATATGAAGGAGAGAAGAATAAATAAAAAGCGGTATCATACAAATTCTGCGCGCAAAATTAGATGAAGCGAATAGCAAGGGATTGAAAATAGAGAATGCAGATAAAGTACATTTTGTTATGTATATATATCCTGGATATGGGATAGATAGGGTGAGACATTAAGGGTATGGATAGGGGGATTAGGTGACGAGCATGGGGATGGTTGGAAGTGGGGGAGAGGGAGGGAGGGGCAGTAAGTCGGGAAGGTAGGTAATATTCATAGGTAGATTGGGTAGAAAAAAATTGATCGGTAGAAAAAAAAAACCCCCCCTAGAAACGCCCGGACGAGGTTGAAAAAGGGAAGAAAAAGACATACATGAAGAGCCCATGAGAAGATAAGATGCAGGAAACATGGGTGAGGGAATTAAAGGAGTAGAGGATAGGGGCTGCTTTTGTCGTAAAAATGAAAAAAAGGCACGATTCCAAGAATCTCCGCGCCTTCCAATCGTTCGCATCCGTTTGATCCGCTGATGGGATTTTTTTTTGTTTCGTGAAGGGAAAGAGAAGAATTGAAGATAGGGTCAAAGGCAGAGCAAAAAATGGAAGAAAAGGAAAAAGCAAAACACAAACTCCCATACCCATCAGTCTATAAATCCTGTTTTTTTCTTGCCTTTTATGTCCCTTCTCCTCTCGAAAAGAAGAACCTAACCCTGAGTAAAGGCAATGTAGCGGGCATGGACCCGAAATCAACCCTTCACCTCCTTCCCCAGTATACGAGGTCGCTCCACGCCGCTCAATCGACTGATTCCAACGACGATTCGGGAGCGGCCAAAGCAGCTGCCTCGTCTTCAGTAATGTATATCCCGATCAAGCACTCAGCCAACATGCCCTCAACATTGACCCAAGGATGCGTAGCGTTAAATAGTTTTGTACAATCCTTGCCCGCGCCGCGGAGGAGGTCCTTTTCCCCGCCGGGGTGGAACGGGAGGTACGCCGTGATATTGTATACTCGTCCGTTCAGCGCGGTCCAGATGTCGTCTGGGGCTTTTGCGTGCGTAGCTAGCATCGAGGGGGAGACTTTTATCAGGCTCGAATGCGAGAGGCCCTGGTAGAGGGGGAAAAGAAAAAGCAAAGTTAGTTTAGTTAGGATGATTTAGAGGGTGAGATTAGATGCAGCCAGCTACGGCTCCGGCACTCACCCTTAAGTCCACGCAGGAGCGCTGTAATCTTGCCCAATCGAGCGGTGAATGTCCGGGTTCTAGGATGACCTTCTTCCGACTGCTGGGGGAAGAGGTGGCGGATTTTCGCTGGTTCGGGAGCGTTAGTCCGTTGCCTGCCGCCACGCCGGAGGCTCCCAGTCCCACAGCGGCTAATCTTGAATGAGCAGCCGAACTTTCGCTCTGCCGTTGCTGAGCGGCGGAGGATTGAGGTGGAACACCCGGTAAGACGAGACGGGCATTTGCTTTCGGATTCCTCCCGCGAATGGGAATGGGGATGGGTGGGGGCGCCATAGGTAATGTTGTTGTTGTTGTCGACGTGATGGGTGAGGACATTGTGTTTGTGTTTGTTAAGGGTGACGACGACGATGATAATGATAATGATGCAGTGAGAGATGAGATTCCGCCGGATGCTCGCTGGGCAGAATTTGAGGAGGGGAAAGAGGGAGGCGTATCATCGTCGTCGTCAGTTTCATCTCCTCCGGCTTGCTCACCGTCATTGTGGTTGTTGCTCTTCACACCTCGCGCTCCCGGATCATCTCCTCCATCTCTCCCGCCATCTGCAAGCAGTGAGATCTGGGGTATCGCGGATACCTCAACAGCGGGGGCTACAGAGGGTGCGAGTGCTCTGGGAGTTGCTTCTGGGGAGCAAGGATCCGGCGAGGAAGGGGGGAGGGAGGAGATCGTTCCAGGGGGTGATAAGGGTGATGGTGGTGGTGCTTGGGCGGGTGTTTGTCTTGTTTGCGGCTGCTGTTGTTGGGTGTCCTTCCCCTTCAAAGCATGCTCGAAATTCGGCGCGTCGTAATCCTGTACTGTTATCGAGACAGCAGCAGCAGCTGCCGCTGCTGCTGCTGTACTAGTAGTCGCTTGTGCTTGAGGGGAAGACGGGGGGGGGTTCGGGCTCAGAGGCTGCTTAATGAATGCTGAGAGGAAGGGCCACATGGAGAGAGCCTTCGACTGACCACTAGTGCCGTCGGCGGAAGAGAGGCGTCGGTAGAGCAAATAAGACAGGAAGGCGAGGATAAGTGACAGGCCGACAATCATCGGTGGCTAAGAATGGGACAGCGGCGGGTGCTGCCGGGTTGGGACGCGGTAATGGGCTGAATAGTGGAATGATGATGGGGGAGAATCGTATGACTTTTTTTTATTTTATTTTTTGTATAAAGTATATTTTACGGTGGTTTAGGTCCGTATGCAGGCTGGGTGGGATGGGATGATGGGGTATGGGGCGGAGGGGAGGGGAGGGGAGGGGAGGGTGCCGGTATTGAAGGACGGATTGTGTGGAAATGAATGGGGTTTGTATGGATGTATTGCTCAGTCTGGCTGGCGGTTGAAGTCATGTCTGCTGGAGGTGAACCCAATGTGAACCCAATGTGAACCCGCCCGGATAGGACAGAGACCGGGCAGAAATACCAGTACCGGTATGTATCTGATCCAGCACTCGTGTACTCTACAGTATGGGCCCGCGGAAAGGGACATTTTAACCCCAACAAGGTGTTAGCCAGAGGAAGGGAATAAAAATCTCTTCACTTCTTCTGTGATATCTACATCACCATAATATTATCATACATTTCTTTTTTTATTCCCTTTCTTTTTTCCCCTTCTCCTCACCACTCCTTCCGCGTTGTTGACAAGAAACACACTCAATAAGATTCTGCGAGTCCTTCCACCCTAATTGGCCAAATAAAACCCTAACCCATGACCCTGCTGCTTGCCAAGACATTAAAGGATGAATAATCAAGCTACAACAGGAGTTATGATACCGTTATCCTCCATTGATCTCCCCCGCCAAGCCGGAGAAAATCAGCAACAAGAAACTCCCCCACCAAAACCCTCCATCAAATCGGAACCTAGAGGAAGCCTCAATTGATTTCCCCGTCCCCTTTGCCGGGAAGAAATTGGAACGGCAGCCACGGTACGCTACGTCACATCCTCCTCCTTCACCAAACCAGGCCCGGAGGAAGAGAACAAGAAGGGGAAGAAAAAAAGCCCCCCCCGAATATCCACCGCTTCTCATATGTTCCTGGGCCACCTAGAACACGACCGCATCACAAGAATGTCCCTCGTAAACCTCGGCCACTTCTGCTCGCACATGCAGAATGCCTCACGCTCGCGCCTCTCCATAACCTCCATCATGCCATCGAAGCTACACCTGGGCATCGCATTAGCGCTCCAAGACCAGGGCTTTATATCCTCCGTGACCCGGGGCGACACTGCGGGCCCGGACGCCGAGGAGACGCCGACGACGCAGGAGAACATCGCGAGGAGGAGACTTTGGCTCTCGCTCAAGTATCACGATAACGAACCCGTGCTTTCGAAGATGAAGCTTGTGAGCAAGCCAAAAAAGAGGATACATATGGGCGTTCTGGGGCTGCAGAAGCTGACGGCGGGAAAGCCGCATGATTTCGTGCAGCCGCTAGAGGCCGGGGAGATTATGTTTTTATCGACGGATAAGGGCGTTATTCTGGAGGCTCGGCAGGCCGTAGAGAGGAGGATTGGAGGGCAGTTGTTGTGCCGGGTGCGGTGAGTTGTGGATATTGGGGTGGCGATTTTTTTGTCTTTCGGCTGCGGGATACATGAGATTCACGAGGTATATACTTGGAGACGACCTTCTTGCGAGAAAGCGAGGGCGAAGGGGAGGGGAAACCCCCTTTTGTATATAATGTCACGTTTTTCCGCTACCGGATAGGACCTGAACTAGTGAAAGAGAAGAGAGATGGGATCGTCCTGGGTATCTTGAAGCTCCACTGTCTGGCATTCTCTGCAAAACACCACCCCCTCAGTATCATAGGGCCACTTTTCAACTGGAGCAGATGTACCTCCCCAGCGAGGCCCACATCGCTGGCGATGATGTCTCGGACCCGAGCGACATCCCATGCGCAAGTACCTCCAAGGGCACCCGGAGGAAGAAAAAGTAAAATAGCTGCGCTGCGGATGACACCTGCCCGACATCATAATATTATCAGGACCTATGATACGATACGAGCCACAACAGTCCCAGGGCTGCGGATATTAGCAAATCACGCAGGCCAACACATGCATACAATCCAAGTCCACCCAAATCGGTAAGCCGCCTGAAGCCGAACAACCGGGAAAAAGAGTAATTGTGCCAGGCTTACACCCAGCTACCCGTAGAATCCAAATCCAGGACAACATATAAGTGCCAGTATTGCGACCACACCGTGTTGTTCGTAGAGTACTTCTAGGAAATGACGGCTAGGGATTTTTCACGCCTAAACTTTTAGTAGTAAACTTCTCACCGATAAGTATTGTGGTTCGTGACGGCCGCGGGGGGGTTCCCCGTTTTCTCCCCCACCGGCTTGTTCCTTGTGTGAAAGATTGGCTTTCCTTTGGAGAATTTTAGCGGATCACTGGCCTAGGGTCCGTGATTGATTGGCGCTCTTTGGGGGAAGGGGGGGATGGGAGGAAGGAATGAAATGTTGAAGAACGGAGCTGCGCACATAGGTCTTCTCTTTTTTTTTTAGGAGTGGGGGGAGGGAAACTAGCTGCCACTTGCGCCTACGAGCGGTCGTTCTCAGGCATTGGGCGGACCCCTTCTGAGGGATGACATATCAACTGACAATGCTCCTCCCCGCACCTCAGAAGTTTGAAAATGGCAACCGAGTGATATTATATGTCCAGATGCTTTTCCCAACCATAAGCTTACCCACATAATTATACCACCCCCAACCCTTTTTAGTAATAAGAAAGAAATCCACCGATATTGAGAGAGAATCACTAATCATGAATATAACCGAGAACCCTCAACCTGAAACTAATAAACCCCGTACAACGGAAAAAGAGTCCCCATCGAAAGCTTATCTCAACGTCCTACCTCCCTTGCTCCTGGCCTCCTTTTGCATCTTGTCAACCTCAGTCAACAGCACGCTTACCGCAAGCCACGTAAAGCTCTTGAGACAATCCAAGTCTTTCCAATTTTTCTCCGGAAGACATAACGACAAAGACGCCATACCCATACCTAGGGTTTTTTTCCTGGACTCGCTTTGCATGGACTCAACGATAGAGCTAGCAAGCCTGTTGAACTCATCCCTCATTTGTGATGAGGCGTCCTTCTGCCTCTGGGTCTGCCGTTCTTTGCCCACGATGTTCCCGATAAATACCTCAACTTCTCGGAGGCGGTATTTCCATGGCATGTCCGAGTAGTTTACCATCATCCGTTCGACATTCCCCTCGTAGCTAAGTATGCTGTTAGTAGTGCTGATGGATAAAGTGGCGGGACCGCTTACGCCTCCTTGAGCTCAGCCGCAACGCCAATATAATCTTTCCACTTGTACTTAGATGGGATCGCTCCTTCAAGCCATTCCCAAATCCCGCGGACCACGGCGCCCTCATCGACATTGCGTGCTCGGCGTTCCCTGTGCATCGTTCCCTGAACCTCGCGAAGAAATGCGGTTTCGTCGATCTCTCTATATAGTTTCCCGAGGACCTTTTCGCTCTCGTAGTATAAGGTTGGGGTGTCTTCGTCGTCGTCATCGTCATCTGGTACTGCATTCTCCTCGACGAATTCCGGTTCCCTTTTTATTAATATGCGAGGGCCTGGAGCCATAAAATCCGGCTTGGCAAAGGTTGCTTTCGGGAAATCGGACCTAGAGACCTAGAGGGAGCATCAGGGCGGTGCCGAGTAAGAGCCTGCTTTGTTTTGAAGTGTACTCCCGGGGGCGGAACTCACCTTTATCCCAGTTTTAGGGAAGTCAACAGCTATGGAAGCTAGTTCAGCAAGCTTTAGACAATCTGGATGGTGCACGCCTTCGACTTTCTTGTCTGCAGTAATTAAATGTCGAGAACTGATCATCCCAAGAAGATTGTTCTCCATGAATTCTAAGAAGAAGTCGACGATATCGCTAGTCTTTACAGGGCGTCCGAGGTCTTTCGTTGGGACCTTGGGGTACTCTGCCGGGCCGTATGTCTTCCCCAAGCTGAACCTTGCGTCGTATATTATATTATATAAGTCTTGGGCTCATTAGCAGCCTATCTTGAGAGGTGGTGACTTGTGTGGCTTGCCTCCATCTAAATCCCCACCACCTAGCATACTTGGCATGTCGCGCTCACCCTGCTGAGGAAAAGCAACACAGTTACGCAAAGCCCGGAGCGGAGAGTCTGGAGGCAACTGGTTGGTACCGATAGCCAATGCCATTTGCACGTCCCCGGGATGGTGTACCGGCGATCTAGTGATCAAAACTCGCCCTGCTATGCTCTCCGATGTATTTTTGTCTCGAGCTTGGACCGTAACATATATTTGGCCTTCCTGTAGGTAGCCAGTTTCGTCCATCACCCCAACGAGCGTCATGCCCTTTTTGACTGGTATCCTTGCCTTATGCTTCAGGCTCCGCAAGGATGTAATTAGAGACAGTTCAAATGCCTGCTCTAAAAAATGGTCGTCTCTGAAATTGAACCCAAGATTGTTCAGTGACTCGATGACCCATGGGAGTCTTATAGCTGTCGAGGCGATTCGTTGGCGCTTCAAGAAATTTGCTGCATTAGCCACTGAAGTTGTCGACTGTCGTAGCTCCTCAATAGCTTCTTTCTGGAGAGTCATGAAAGTGCTTTCATCAACGCCAATATCCTCCAAGACCTTAATCAGAGGCCTATTGAGGTACATGGGCAGCCAGTCTGCAGAGTTACAAATCTCGATATTGCGGTCAGACGAGCCCCTAAATTTAATCATTGAGGGTCGAAGGCAGAACTTGTCTCCGACAAGTCGTGTGTCAAGGGAGACCACCCCTTTAGCCCCGGCAAATCGAATCTGGAACACCGTCGGTCGAGTCTTGCGCAGCGCTTCGGATTCCCTCCAAACTCGGTTGAGAAGTTGTTGTGAAATTGTGCCCACACCATCACTAAATGTTCGCCCATTTCTCACCACGTCGGGGATCTCTACCTCGTGCTCCGCTCTGACGTCGATGGAACCATAAGTGTCACTGAATGCTTGCCCAACCCGGGCTGCATACTTACCCGGGCATGTGATTCTCGAAAAATCACCAAGCCTAGAAGTGACTATTTGGGGATTGAGGTATTTGCCTTCCAGATGAAAAGGTGCCATAAACCAGCAACTTTGAGTCCGCAAAGATGAGCTGGAAAACCCCAAGAACCCAAACTTCCTACCAGCAACAGTTATACCTTCCGAGAGATAAAAGCGAAACTGGTTTTTATATATTGGTGACTGGTCCACCTTATGTTGGAACAGCAACGGTTCCCCATCTTCCTCACAAAAGGTCACTCGTATAAAATATTCGTGGTGGTCTGGATACTTTCGGAGCACCCTATTCTGGGGTTCCGGAAGGGGGCCGAAAAAATAGCAACCAGCAGGTGTTATAGAGACATGGTGAACAAGAGCCATGTGCTTTTTCTGGGCCCTTTCCAGCTTTGGAGTCATAAATGATCCTTTGCGACTCGAGGCGAAGGCTGCGCATCCATCCAACCCAGATATGAGGGCTTGGTAGGAGAGTGTGCCAGGTTCATCCGTTGGATCCTCTCGCCCAACGCTCCCTACAAATTCTTGTAAAATGGTAGCGGTTTGCTCGCAGCCGTACCTCCTAATGAACGAATCGACCTGAGGTAACAACCTCAACACAGAGCTTGGGGGTAGATAGCCACCGGCCCACATCGCATTGAGTTGGAATGCGATGGGGAACATCCCCGGACTAACAAACTGCCTCTGTAACTTGGCAACCAGCTCCTTACTAGATTCTTGGAATTCAAACGCCGCAGAACGCATATCTGTTCGCTTCTCGACAACCGGGGGGATTCCACGGTGCTCACCAAGAAGCATAATTGAATCTATATCGTAGGCTTCCTTGAGATGTATTCGGTATACAAAAGCGAATGGTGCATAAAGAGCATGGTCCGCACCCAGGCATGAAACGCGCTTCCGAACGTCCTTACCGAAAAATCCGAATAAAAGTTCGGCTTGCTGTGTAGTTTCCTCATAGAATCTAGGCGCCTTATCTAACGTGAAGGTAACAGATTTCGTGTCCCCTTTGGAAACAACAATTGATACCATATCAATATACCGGGCCACAATTGACTTATTTGTCGAGCCACCACCGCTCTGCACCTCCAAACCAAGTCTCTCGAATACAAGACTCAATGGGTCATCTTGAGAAGGGTCACACTCGCTCTCGAAAACAGTATGGACAGCCCTCCCCCCAAAACGCAGAGTGCCGACAACATTGATCGAATAGTAACAGTCAAATACCGGAGCACACCCTTCTGTCTCAGTCGACCAAACACCACACTCAACCTTTTCGATATCGAACTTTTTCCCAGGAGGTCTCGTCCTTTGTATCTGGGGCTGCTGCAGGCTTTCCTTTATTAAACTTTCTTGCTCCTTCTGTAAGCTCTTGGCCGCATACTGGTCGCAACCCTTATTGCTGATCACAAATCTGAGGGGAGTCCCCTGCATCCTGATCATGCGTGGGGCCACCCCACTACTTCGTGCTCCGTAGAGAGTAAGAAATTTCTTCCCCGCCTCTTGGGTCGGAACGGTCAGAGCTCCATTCTTCCAACTTCCTTTGCTTGGCTTTCCCTTAAAGACTGTAGCTCTAAAGGCCAGAACGCCGAGTTCGTTGAGATGAGGTTCCAGTGTTCTCTTCAGCTGGGAATCCCGGCTGCTACTATAAGGAATATTTTGAATAAAGATCTCCATACTTGACCAGCGATAAATCCAGTGAAGGTGCGTTGATAACTCCACAATATTCTAGGGCTCGGCTCACTAATGGAGAAGGATATCAAGTGGTGAGTTCCTCTTAGGATCGTTCGAGGATTCCTGGGAACCGAAACCTGCGATAAAGCTCAGTACCATGCCCAGACTTCATCTATCGGAGCTAGGTGTTTCCAAATCACAAGACCCACCTCGGACCACAAACAGCCTGCTCCGTACAAAAGTCGAGATATTCCAAGTCTTGTTTCCCTACCGAGTGGACGTTTGGTCTTAAAAGGCTCTCGATAAGTCGGCAATCCCGTCAAAATTGAAGACTGAGATGTCCGGCGGAAACATAGAGCTTTGTAGTTGACAAGTCCAGCGGGGTAGTTTCGCAGGGTAATTTTTGGCGCCTCAAAATCGGTGCTACCTCTATACGCCTTTACTGCCGGCCTCAAGGATTCCCAATCTATAATCCCGCAGCGCAAACAAACAATTGGCCCATATTTGGCCCTGGATATGCCATCGATGATGCAATACGGATAATGCACGCAAACAAATGCGGCTGCATGATTCCTTCGGAATATCTTATCTCAAGAGTCAACGCAGTCTTTCAAAGATGCATAGAAGGAGATGGAACTCCAGGGTTGACTCCTATGACTCCTTGCGGCTTCTCAGGTTCTAATTTCATAAATGCCCTTCCTGCCCCACTCGCTTCCCACAAGAAATTGGGAAACATCCAGGAAATCCTGATGCACCAAGCGGAACACTTCCCACCACCCCCGAGGCCCCGAAACCTTTTATAGAAAGTTATGATTAAAGGATCTATATAATTCTCGGAGGGCACTGAGCGCTACCTACCAGCACAAGTATACGAGGGCTACAAAACAGAGCAAACAAGCAAACGTCGTCTACAGTATAATACGTTGCTCGCGAATTTCATAAATATTTTGGACACCTCTCAATGCTAAGGCCCACCAAGAGGACAGATCCTTGGCGCCAAGGCGTCCGGATATCTTGGAAATTCTCGAACAAAAATAAAATAAAAACTACAGTCTCTCATGGGGTCGTGACGAATATCAGGGGGTGACGAACAGGGATTTTTTGTTTTGTTCCCCTACTTCGACGAATTCGATTTTTTACTGGCCAAATACCCCTGTTCGTCACCCGCTGATATTCGTCACGACCCCATGAGAGATTGTAGGCGCAACCTCAGTCAAACGGAAGTGCAAGATATACCAAAAGATTCTGAGAGCCCCAGGGAAATGTGTTAGACCAAAAAGTGATATTTCCCGGGCACTTTACCACACTTCCCTTCAGAAGGGTCAGCCTTTTTCCCACTCATGACTGAAAGAAATTCCCACAGTTAAGCTGCGCTCCGCATCAACAAGGTTAGTGACCCGAGCTTCGCACCTGTTCAACACCACTCGACATTCCCCGAAGCAAAACATATCAGGCGTACTATTATCCACATTACATAGGCAGCCATCCATTCTCTTGGTATTGGGGCTTATAAGTTAAGGCGTGGAGTCTCCTCTGAGAGGGGGAAGCACAACTATGCGCTAGGATACAGATATTGCCAGACGATGCCGAACAGCAAAAAGTAAGGCTACCGGTACGCATCATGCAGGAATAGAATCAACAGAATCCCCTACTACCGCATTACCTAGGAAGATTTGCATGCCGCTAACACGTTGAAATAAAGCAGGTGCCTAAGTAAAACATCCAATACGGTCAAAAGGAGTCCCAAAAAGGCCTGGCGCTGGCCATCAGGGGTTAAGTGAAGAACGATTTACTGCGAATTCGAGACAGATTGCGAGGGAACTCTTACATTGGCTAGCCGGAGGGAGGCGAATCTTGCCAGATAATGTGGCATCATGGCCCGCCATGTTGGGGACTCAAAACGAAAAGAAGAAAAAAATTCCAGTTGCAGAGAAACCTACTAATCGAATATCAGATGTGACACAATTGAGTAATGAGATCCAACAGACATTACTGGGGGGCTTGCATATTATCAAGTTAAGGCGGGCCTTTCCCCCACAACACCACTCACCTACTCAGTACCATACTACGCACATAAGGCCGAGATTAGGCAGGACGGATGATGGTAAAACGGGCGTCAAGTAGGCCCTCGATTGGACCCGAACAGCTCGCTGCACAGTGCAAACCTCAGATATATACCTCTATTCGAGTACCGGTACTGGTGATCCACCAAAAAAAGCCAATGTGCAACATGATGGGCAAATACAAGTACGACTAATCAATAATGCATACCCGCTCACGTGAATCCAACTAAATTAGCTAACCAATAACCGGGTAACCATGCCAAGGTTCCTGCCGATTGTGTAACAGCACGCAGTTCCAAAATCACGCAGCACCTCTATGAGGTGCCCATCAGTTCAACACCAGATTCGGCTCAACGACAGATTTTAAAAATTCAAGATATATAAACTAAGTTTTCTCAACCATCCTTTCAGATCTACTTCTTACATCTTTTATGCTTTATAGTAGACCTCTTAAGCTCTTGGAATATGAGCTTCCATATTTTTTTTTCTGTTATGAATAACTTCTTTTCTTAGTGTTTCTAGCTGACATTCTGCTTGAGCAACTTTCTTCTGAGCATCTTCTTCCTCTTTTTTGCGAACAATTTCACGCATCTGATGGGCATAAATTACCCCCCCCTTCTGCACTGATCGTCTACTCCATTTTCAATGATTTGCTTGTGCCTGTTCAGCAGTTTGTGTGTTTGCAAGCTCATGGAAGGCATGAGTACCGGATTGTGCTTGGGCAAGACTGCCCTTAAGATATCGGTTGAGATTAATCTTAAAGGTTGGAGAAATAGGATCAGCATTCTCAAGATATTATGCTTGCCACTTAAGTGACCAAATGGTATACAGTGTAGAAATCGTAGGAGTGCTGGCTCGTGGTGGTGGTATCACAGCTGGGTGCTGTAAAGTGGTATCATTCTCCTGTAGGCATGACAAAACAATATCGGGATTATAGGGAATCAAACCAGTTTTGCGAAATGCAGAGATAATCGTGGTAGGTTCGAATGCCTGCGTACGGATTGACCTCAGAGCAGAAAGGAATTCAATCTTATTAAAGTCAGAGCATCCAGTACGAGTTGCATGATCGATGGCTTCTGCATGATAGTATTTCAATAACTGAAATACTACAACATCTAAAGGTTGAAGTAAATAGGTCATATGAGGAGGGAGACAGAATAGAATTATCTTATACGCATTATAAAATGAAACAAAGTCACTCGTACAGTGAGATCTATGCCTGTCAAGTAGCAAAAGACGATAGGCTCCAATCTGCCACTTTGCTGAAAACTCTTCAAAGTGACAAAGCCAGTCTAAAGCAAGAATATCATTAGAATAACCAGTCTCCGAGACCAACAGCAAAACATCATTGTCCAAATTTGTTTTTATTGCCCAGTCTTCCAGGTGCACTTTACAGGGAAGGATAAGCGTTGGTAGTAAAGTATAACTGTCTCCACTTATCACTTCACATGAAGTAACGAGTTCACGGTTTGTAGAGCTACCAAAATAGGACTGACGATTAGGATCTAGGATTACGATCTATTGGTCATGTCCTATACCAATGTGAAAGCCAGTTTGTTAAAGTTATAGATATCATTTGACAAAACACCATTCTCATCACAGATTGCTTTATAACGGTAAAACTAATCTAAAATATTGTCAGGATTGTAGGCATTCTTCCAATCCTTATTGAGAGTCTTTTGCTTTCTGATATGAAACTCTGGATGCCGTTCCAGAAAGCGGTTTGCCCACGCTGGACCAACGGTAGGTGGTGGCATATCCAAGTCCGAATTTCCCTCATGGACGACTTGACTGAGGATACTGTTTGCACAGTTGGTAATCATCTGGAGACGAGTAGAGGTTCTAATCTTATCTAAATACCTCAAATAGAGGCACACAGCTAGCTCCTCATCCTCTGAGAGCCTTCAGTTTGCAGAAACTCTCCTCATCTGGGTTTGGCGACCTTTCCATCTCCCCGGAAGCCTGGTCTCAGGAACATCAAATTCGCAAGCTGCTGCAGCAACATTTGGTTTTTCACATTCCAATAGCTTCTCACATGCAAGCTTGATTCTAGCTTCAATTTCAGCATAAATCTGGCTCATTTTCACAATAGGTTGGTGGAACAATATGGTATATTGGATAGGAGGGATGAAAAATCTGTCATTGAGCTGAATCTGGTGTTGAACTGATAGGCACCTCATGGAGGTGCTGCGTGATTTTGGAACTGCGCACTGTTACACAATCGGCAGGAACCTTGGCACGGTTAGGTACTGTAACCTCACCAACACAAATCTTAGCATGTCCTCCCAATATCACCCACTTCGGCCGTGGCCAAACGAACACCCGCAATCCTGACAATAAAAAATCAAAAAAAAAAAAGAGAGACGACGGCAAACCTGGTAAAAACGCATTACCGGTAATCGCCATTAGCCCATCCCTTGGGCGCCGGTCAAACTTGCCACCTCGCTCTTGCACTCTCCCATTTCTCGGCCATGAGAAATTATTTGTAGGAAGCTCCCATCAGGAAGAGGGCGTCCTGCCCGTTATACCCCAATCAAAGTTTCCCAGAGAGCCGTGCATGGACCAGGCGACAAGTTTGACGGTGTCCTCTGTCCAAGGGACACGGTAGTCCGGTGTTCGGTTCTAAACCCCCTGATCACCTCTCCATTCGAAGGCAATGGAAATCCGTGGTGGTGGATGCTTAGGCATGATTATATCCACCACCATAAAGTAGGTAGCGCAGCGTGTTAATTCTCTCTCAGACAATTAGCCAAGCTTATGCTAGACTTCCCAGCTTCCAACCAATAGCTTCTGTCCCCTCTCCTTCACCATCATCATCATACTCCAACTTTCCCCATTAAAATTGCCGATCCCAATCCTGTTTACTCGAAAACGATGAATAACTTACCTACCCGCGGTTAGCAGTCTACATTCCACGGCAAGGCCGATAGGCACAGAGGCCTTGAATTTTATGCATGATTTAAAATTATTGTTTGGTAATATTATGATACAGAGGGTAGCGGCGGTACGCTATAGTCTATTCGTTAATTCTGGCGGGCAGGAAGGATGTAAGTAGGGTACGAATTAGTCCACATACTGTAAAAGCTCTAACAATAACAACTGAACTGTGTGCTGTGTAGTCGAGAATTCCCTACTTTAGAAAGGGGACAAGAAACATAGCAAAAAAAAAAAAAGAAAAAAACCCAGACTTTGCCAGAGGAGGCAACTCCAACGACATACAAGTAGCACCTGGTTCGGTTATTCGAGCCTTACAGAATGTATATGAGGGGCAGAAGTGACGAATTCCGCGTTAGAGGAGACCACCTTCTCCACGGAAGCCCATGGTCAAGTATCATGAGAGTGACAAGGGAGAGAGAAGCCCTGAGCAAAACCCCCCACTTTACTCCCTCGAAAGACACAAATGGCAGATCCCACGGCTGTGCCTCCCCAATTGCGGCAGCCGCAACCCTCCAATTCCAACCAAATATGAAGAATGGAAGTACAGCAAATGATGGGTAAACCTTAATATGCAGTATTACAGAGATACTACCAAACACAGCCAAACAAAAAAAAAGTATGATTGGTGATCCACGCTGTTAACTTGCCACAGTAGATCAGCGTTACAACAATCCAAGATATGGTGCGAGAAGGTGAAAAGGGTGAGCTCGTCAACCCTGGACAGTCGTGTCTGGAAAGTCTTCATACCCATCCGCCACGTGAGTTACAACCCCAGCGATTGAAATTTCACTGCTTGGGATCTATCACATTTTCAGGTTTGACCAATCAGGGTCCTTGATTCCTTCCTCGTGATAGCTTCAAGTCTTTATTTCTGAGCTGATTTTACTCAGACTTAAAAACCTTTTTATGGGATAGTTTTATCTGTTCCATCTACTTTTTATACATTTCCATCAATCCTAGGTCCTACTGTTCAGTTTGCGACCATGGGTTTTCGGAAATCTTGTCTTTCCGTCAAGGATTCCCTTGCGACCGCGGCAGTTTTACTACAAACAGTAGAGAAGTCTCAGGCTCTTGAGTCGGAGAATTCTAAATTGCGATATCATGTTTAGGTGTTTTCTCAGAGGTTTCACAAGGTGATAGCCGAGTTAAAAGTCCAGAGCACGATTACAGCAGCTTTCTGCCTGTTTTGTGGTGATAACCACAATCAGGTGGATTGCTGTTAGGCATATGGAAATCCGAGACATGTGCACAGACCCACGGTAGGGTAACTGCACACAGACCCTCGATTTACTGGAGTGCCGACACCCCCCTCCGGCCCCCTTATGGGGCCCGCANTGAGCAAGATCGGCTATTGTAAAGCCTAAATTTGCTCGCAAAGTCTCGGCCATCCAGAACCCAGCATGAGTCAAAAAGATCTGGGAACTGGCGGATGACGAGAAACTGACCAAGGTCAGTTCAATCGCACCAACAGCGACAGCGTTTGGGTATTCAGTGTCCAGATGGAGCTGGAATCGAAATGGGAACCGCCTTTGGCTGGGGTGTATTGGGTACCGATCATGACGGGGATCGGGTTGTCCATGTGCAACTACAGAAGTCGAAACTCAAAATGATCAAAGGGGCGCGAAAGCGAGTCTCTCCTTTCAGGATGAATGCAAGTAGGCTGCAAGTGAAGGGACCCCACAAGGGACTTGAGAGCTGGAATACAAGAGTTAATATATGGAGAGTCCCGATCAAAAAAGAGGATAGTTAACAGGCCCACATGGCCCGGGTGTTAGGCACATGGAAATCCGAGACATGTGCACAGACCCACGGTAGGGTAACTGCGCACAGACCCTCAATTTACCGGAGTGCCAACACCCCCCTCCGGCCCCCTTATGGGGCCCGCACGTCATTAGCGAGATTTCGAGAGTTGTGTCCCATAACTAAAATGTCACATCAATGAAGCCCACTTCATAACACCATATATGTCGCTGCCGTCCGTCCGATCTCATACTGTTCGCGGGTTATAGGAGGGGGGACCTTTGGCGACATCTGGGAAGTGGAACGGAGGAAATCCATCAGAGGCACATTGAGATAGTAGGCATCAAAGTGAGGCTTCCTAACACGCACGAGCCGAAAGTGAAGGGACGTTTTGGCGAAAGACTCTAAGAGGATATCCCAGTAGTGGAAGCTATTAGGGGTATACCGAATCCACCTATACCCTTCTGAGATCAGCCATAGGTTGGTTGGTTCTAGTAATAGGACCCCTCTATGGAGGCCGGCGGACCAAGAGGAAGTATGCTCAGAATGGAAGACCTAGATAAGTCAGAGCACCTTAAGACGTTGACATGTTGGGCTCGGACTTGCGATTGGCACTAGGTGATCCGGCATGAACCTGATCACTTCATGACTGAAGAGACTACTGCAATGATAGTCAACAAGACTAAAAGTAATATAATAGTCTATGCGGATATCTAAGTTGAGGGCCGCTGTTTGGTATAACAAATAGTGCAGCCATCTCGACGGAGGAATACTATTCCGTGTCCGCGAAAGGGTGTGACAAGTTTCAGGGTCAAACGGTGTTCGTACTTATAAGATTCCGGACATTTGCGTATTAAAACCAGAGTGGTACTTCGGAGGCATAGTAGTTAGAAGTAGTCCACGAACACTCAGATGCGTGATATAAATATCAAAGTGCCTCCCGAGCTTTACAGACATCATCAAGCAACGGAGAAGAGATCTTATCAATATAATATTGTTTCACACTTTAAATCTTTACCTTACCTATTTTATCGAGATGAGCCTTCCTCGACAGATTCTCCAATCAAAGATTTTGGCCTACGTCCCTCAGTTATACACTTGAGTTTGGCGTCCGCCTAACAGTATATTGATAGTTCTCCTGTTACCAAGGCTCACTATATGAACTACGAGTTCACTTCAAACTCCACCCTCACCTCAGACTTCGATTATATTTTCGAAGCACCTCACTGTCCCATCTATATTCAAACATTTGAAGAAGTCTTCGACACCTAGCTCTGCGAGATCGAAGAAGAATATACGCAAGAACCCTCCTGGTTCATAGTACCTTTCGGGATCCCAACTAGGGATCAATTCAATCGCATATATCATACTTGGTATGGACCAGACTTTGAGTGGAGTTCTACGAATCCGATAAACCTTGTCGACTGGAGTACCCACCAGTACTCTGAAGTCAAGAAATCAGGCACAGCTATCCAAAGGCGAGACATCCCCTCAGCTTGGGCCTGACAAAATCCTTTTATGTACTATAAGTACATTCTAAACCTCGAGAAAAGGGAAATTCAGATTCTGAGTCCCGAATCCGATCAACCGAACCCTTTCATACCTACACCTGTAGAGTATCTCAAGTATTGGATACCTTACATACGGTTC
This sequence comes from Tuber brumale, assembly GCA_014065205.1. NCBI lineage: Eukaryota > Fungi > Ascomycota > Pezizomycetes > Pezizales > Tuberaceae > Tuber > Tuber brumale. The sequence continues at coordinate 571,977 of JACCEG010000033.1, read as the reverse complement.
CTTAAATCATTTAAATGATATCAAAAACTCTGGTACGGAGTACCAGAAACAACGCATCCAAGACTATTAGAGCAATTAGCCTACCTGGAAAGCATCACAATGGCTGAGATACCTCAAGACCCGAGAAAGAGGATAATGGCGGGAGAACCCATGGACACCCGCCCAGACACGATGGATAAAACCGATGATTCCGCAATATGGAGTCCCTCCCCGTCGACACCTCATGAACCCACATTTCGGAGAGGAAACATACACTCTCACCGATCCTCTAGTGTCCCAAGTACACATCGGATATCAAGGGCCCCCATGCCTAAACCAGGAGGAGACCACGCTGCAAACTTAGCAAGGTTGGCTGCCCGTCTCGGGATAACATTTGGTCAAATAAGGCAGGATATGGATACCTCGCTCGACCAAGCCAATATCGCCTTCAAACATTTGAAGGGAGCCACCCAAGATAATACTTTAAAACTAATTAAGGTTCAACAGAAAAGCGCCGAAGGACAAGATGTCTACGATTATGATATTGCAATCTTGCTGATGCAACTGGCAGGCGTAGAAAGCGAAATCAAGGGGATATAAGAGGAAATGCTATGGGAAGTGGCAAGGAAAACAGACGCTCAAGATAGGCATCAACAGGAACATGAAGAGGTAACCACGAGGTTACATGGAATACTCGGGGAGAAAAGCCAGGCGGCATTAGCCCGAGATCAAACGCTGGAACAAATGGTCCTTAGTATAAGGGCGGAATTTGTGGAATTTCGTGCTCAGAGCATCCCGCGGGAAAGAGAGGTCAACCGTACCCTGGGACAGATGCGCACAGATCAGACAACCCGCCAAGCAGAAATTCGCAGGTCTCAAGACCAGCAACAACTGCAGAATGTCGAGACAAACCAAATCCTAAAAGGGTTAACAGCGGCCATAAATAAGATACTAGCCACCGCACCAAGTCCCGAAGCTGCAGGACCTGCACCCTTACCCACCATCCAGGAAACTGATGATGGAGAGTACTATGCTCCACCGACGCGAAGGGAAAAGGGGAAAGGCAAGGAAGCCGCTGATGCATCCCCCTCAGATGCCCAAGGAGGCGACCCGGGAGATCCTAGCAATGATGATGAAGATGATGATGTGAGAGGAAGAAGGAGAGGAAGTCATAGCTGAAGAAGGCAAGGACAGACACCAGAACAGTCTAGTATGGCAGAAACACTTGCCAATGCAATGGCGCTCAACATTAAGCGACCATCAGAGCCACCCCGATTCTTTGAAGATAAACCCGCACAAGATATATATGTGTGGATTCTTCAATGCACCAACTATTTCGAATGAAACCCGTGGATCTGGGATGACGCCTAGGAATGAGTCATATACGTGCTCAGCCATACGAGAGAAGACACAGTACTTCCTTATACCATTTGGTACCGGAAGGCTATGGATGGACTTCAAGGGGAAACCCAACAACTGGAACTGGCGACGTGGACTTGTTTTGAACACGATATGATCAAACGATTTGTCCCGGTGGAAGCCGAATGACTAGCACTTCGAGCTATGAAGCTTGTCGAGTATGATGGTAGTATTGAATATTACCTAACGATCATGCATAACCATAAAATACACGCACGCATGACTGGGCAGTCCTGGAGGCAGGAAGTCGAAGATAAACTTCTCAAACAAATTGTTCGCAGATTGTTGACTCTGCAGTATACAACGGATCAAGAATGGGAAAAGGCACTAAGGCTTTGTGGTGGGTCGGAAGAAGGACTTCTGGCAAGAGAAAAAATTGGGCGAGAAAAACCGTCTAAGCCTAAAGTAGTCCAAGGGGCCCAAAGAGAAGACCGACAGGACTCAAAACCAAGGCGACAAAGGGAAACAAAACCTTGTGTCAAGAGAGGTGGAGCCCCACCACGAAAACGAAAAAGGGACGACGAACCGGAATGGCCGCTAAATAGGTTGGAAGGTGCAGCAAAAACCACTCATACAAACTTCAGCCAGGCCCATACCGGCATTCTGCAGAGTATGATAGACATGCGGAGGAAAGAAGGAGATTGCATACGTTATGGAAAGAAAAACCACACCTACCAAACGTGTTAGGGAGACGCCCATATATCAGCGGCAATAGTCAGGTCAAGACTGATGAAAATGGGAATTCGTCGTGCACGGTCGGCTATCGTAAAGCCGAAACTAGCACAAAGAGTCGCTTCCGCCCAGGAACCAGCCCGAGTGAATAAGATCTAGGAACCGGCGGACAACGAGGAACTGACCTTGGTCAGTTCACTGGCACCAACGGCTACGGCGATTGGGTATTCAGTCTCCATATGGAGCTGGAATCGAAATGGGAACCCCCTTTGGCTGGGGTGTATTGAGTACCAACCACGACGGGGATCAGGTATTCCGTGAGCAACTACGGGAGTCGAAACTCAAAATGATTAAAGCGGCGCAAAGCAAGTCTCGCCTTTCAGAATCAACGCAAGTAGGCTCTAAGTGAAGGGACCCCACGAGAGACTTACGAGCTCGAACACAAGAATCAATATATGGAGAGTCTCGATCGAAAGAGAGGATAGTTAACATGCCCACATGGCTCAGGAGCCAACAGTACGAAGTTCCATGAGTCACCTGGTAGTTACCTGCTACCTGTGTACTAGCAAGTTACTATACCGAAGAAGTTGGGACATAGCAATCCAAGATCTACCTGATAACAATACACGATAGGAGGACAACCGACGTGGGCCATTCCACCTACCACATGAGTCTGAGTCATATTATATATACATACTATCTTGCCTTCCGGCCAGAGTATGGGATAGGGATGTACAGTTTTGTTGTGCAAGGCCCCTCTGAGGGAGCTGGACGGATAACCGAAATCCTAAGGGGAAGGACTCTGTGACAGCGGGAACCCCACACCAGGGGAGTAAAATGGCTAATAACCGCTCGAAATTCTGCTATGAGCCTAGGTCTGGCGTGTTGGGAGAAGACATCCAGCCTGAAAACTGGTCATGCACAACTGCGTATCAGTGAAACGCCGCTTAGTATGTAGACCCAGATTGTTAAAAAGCTAAAGAATTATGAGTTTGTCTGAAGAGACCTCAATGGTCGAAACTCTGCGGGTGTAGTAACAAACATCTTGTTATCTACACCCAACACCGACGATGCCTAAATGGAAGAACCAAGAAAATCTTATCCGCGCTAAGCGCCTGGAGTTAGAAGCTCCAAAACCAAAACAATACAACTGTCCAGAGGGGATCGCTTACCTCCACATACACGATAAGCGATACCAAGTTAAAGTCTTGTTATACTCAGGATCCAACGTATTCCTTATCAATAAGGACCTAGTTGAAGATCTTCGCGTTCCTACAGTGGAACGTAATAATGCAGTTGATATCTTAGGCTTTGACGGATCGTCAGCCACCTCAGGAGGGAAGTGTTATACTCTCCCTATTAAATTAGAAATAGGAAAAAACTGACACGTCTCTGAAGTGTCGTGTGAAGTGGCTAAAGCAGGTCACTATGGAATGATAATTCTGTTTGGTTGGTAGCATCATGAACACCCAGTGTCGCACATAGAAGATGCCGAAAATTGGACCTTCTCCGCAAAAAGCTGTGAAAATTGTGTGCAAGAAGATGAGGGAATAGCGGATATGTTCGAGTATGACGAATCCGTCACTTGGGACCCCAATGCATGCCGCATTGGAAGAATTGGAGCCATAGAAAATACTGTGGAACTCGAATCATTACTGAAAGAATACTGGCATTACAAACACTTGTTTGCAGCCCCAATGGGAGAAAAGCTAGCCCCGAGACGAACATTTGATCATGAGATCAAGTTGATTCCAGGAGCAACCCCCCGTGGGGACCGAAATATCCACTATCCGAGAAGCAGCTTAAGGCTTTACGAGAATACTTGCAGACAATGATCAAACAAGGAAAGATCACACAGAGTCAATCGCCTGCAGGAGCACCCATATTATTCGTACCTAAGCCAGATGGAAGACTACGCCTGGTTGTGGACTACCGTAATCTGCAAAGATTACTATCCTCAATAAACATCCCCTTCCACTAATGTCCGAACTCAGAGATAGGGTAGCTGGCGCAACGATCTTCACCAAGTTAGACCTTAAAGACGGCTACCACCAGATTAGGATTAAGGAAGGTGATGAATGGAAAACGGCTTTACGGACGAGATATAGGCATTACGAGTACAAGGTTATGCCATTCGGATTGGTCAATGCTCCCGCAACATTCCAAGACATGATGAACCAAGTACTTAAAGAATACTTGGATGTCGGAGTTGTGTGTTATCTAGACGACATTCTCATGTATTCAAAGGATGAAAAAGAACACATCGAAATGGTGAACAAAGTTTTACAAAGTCTATCGGACTTTCAATTAGCGGTGTCGCTGAAAAAATCGACCTTCCACGCTACAGAGGTTGAATTCCTCGGCTATCTGGTAGCGGTCGATGGGGTGTCGATGGGCACCCACAAGGTGGAATCCATAATGGTTTGGAAAGCACCTAAGTCAGTTAGAGAAGTACAAGTTTTTATTGGATTCGCTAACTTCTACCGACGCTTTATGAAAGATTTCTCAGCTATTTGCAAACCCATAACCGAGACATTACAAGGAAATCCAAAGAATTTCAAATAGGGACTGGAACAGGATACGGCTTGCGAAGAACTGAAGCATCATTTCACTACAGCTCCAATACTCCACCACTTTTTCCCAGAAAGAGAAACAGTGGTAGAAACGGACAGTAGCGACTTTGCACTCGGTTGCGTCCTTTTTCAATACTTTGAGAAAAGGTTACATGCAGTAGCTTTCCATTCTCGAAAATTAAATTCGGCGGAGCGCAATTATGAGATTCGCGATAAATAATTCCTTGCAATCCTTGAAGCATTTAAAGAATGGAGACACTACTTAATTGGAACGGAAAAACCAATTACAGTCTTTACCGACCATCAGAACCTACAATACTTCCACACCTCAAAAGTCTGGAGTGGGTGTCAAATCTGGTGGACTCAAAAGCTAGTGGAATATAATTTTCGGATTGTATACTGGCCAGGCACGAAAGGCAGAAAGCCTGACGCGTTAAGCAGACAACCGGAGTAGCATCCTGAGGAGGGAGCTATGCATCGCAAAAACTTTTGAAAGAGGAAAATTTCTTGGTATCATTGGTAGCGAAGGTAGGCGATAAAGGAGAAGACTAGGATGGAGATAAGGATTGGAATTTGGAACCTCAAAGAGGTAGAAAGGAACCCATTATTAGGGTCAAAAGATTGACCAAAAAGGCATACTTGCCAACAAAGTGCTCAAGAATGGCGGCAGGACATGACCTGTACGCCATAGAGGATGACATTGTCCTGAAATATGGACAAGCATTGATAACGACGGGTATAGCTGTGGGGCTACGCGAAGGAACTTGCGGAAGAGTTGCTCCGAGAAGCGGATTAGCGGTCTAAAGCGGAATCTCTACCGGCGCCGGAGTAATCGATGGTGATTACACTGGCGAACTCAAAGTCATACTTTTCAACCATAAGGATGTGGACTGCCAGATAAGAATGGGTGATCGCATAGGCCAGTTAGTGGTGGAAAAAGTCAACACCTCAGATATAATGGAAGTAGACGACTTGGAAGACACGGAACGAGGAACCGCAGGATTCGGAATTACCGATATAGCAACAAGATCCTTGATCGCGAAGGAACAGGAACCAAGTATCAGCTACCTGCAGGCATCAGCCAAAGACAATGAACACGGTTACGATATGTCAGAAGTACCGGAGAAAGTTCTAATGTCGAATGCGATAATCCTGCAAAACGGTTTGAAGCAGTTCAACCCTGAATTCTTAAGCGTGATACAGGCGGCTATCAGGACAGATGCAATTTGGAGGCAACAGAGGGAAGAACTCATTAGGTTATGAGACGAAGGAAAAGATTTTCCCAAAGACTGGACCTTGACCAACGATCTACTATACTATAAGCTAAGACTATTTGTACCAGATAGTCAGGCGCTATACACCAAAATCGCAGAAGGATGTCACGATGCAAAGGTTGCGGGACATTTAGGACAAGAGAAAACCTTGGAAATAATCATGAGGGACTTCTACTGGAAAGGACTTGCAGAATGGGTCAACAATTACGTACTATCCTGCGATGAATGCCAATATAATAAGTCACCTAGACATGCCAAATATGGATTGCTGCAACCATTGCAAATACCCTACGCGGCATGGGGAACTATCTTGGTAGACTTCATCACTCAACTACCAGAGTCACAAGGGTGTACTCAAATAATGGTAGTAGTTGATCGGTTTACAAAGATGGCGCATTTCAGCCGACTTCAGACCTCGGCTACTGCTAAAGATGTGGCCAATGCATTCCCAAAAGAAGTTTGGAGGCTGCACGGCCTACCAACCGAAATCGTTGCGGACATGGACTCAAAATTCGCAGGAGAATTCTGGGAATCCGTTTGCAAAGCGCTGGAAATTAAGCGAAGGATGTCAACGGCATACCATCCTCAAACTGACGGACAAATGGAACTAACCAACTAAGTGCTGGAAGGTTACCTTCGAAGTTTTGTCAACTACGATCAGGATGACTGGTATCAGCTACTACCACTAGCTGAACATGCCTATAATAACTCCACAACCAACACGCATAGGATGTCGCCATTCTATGTGAATTACAGATTCCATCCACAGACAGAGTAGATGAAGGAGCGAGAAGCTCAAAATCCAGGAGCAATACTCTAGGCAAACTGGATTAAGACAATACATGAACAAGCAAGAGGGTCACTAGAAAAGACATGGGAAGGAATGTTGAAATATTATAACCGAAAAGGGTAACAGCAGCTGGACTTCGAAATCGGGGACAAAGTAATGTTAGTCGCAAAGAACATTCGCACCCAACGGAAATCAAAGAAGCTAAGTCCAAAGCTATATGGTCCTTTCCAAATCATGGAAAAACGTGGATCACGAGCTTACAAGCTCAACATATCCGACCGATGGAACCTTCACCCCGTATTCCATGTCGCACTATTGGAACCCTACCGCAAGTCAGTTCATGACAATCGTTAGCAACCCCCAAGAGAACCGGAGGACATTGACGGTGAGCTATAATGGGAGTTTGAAAAAAGTAGTAAGAAGCAAGGTTTGCTCTTACAGAAAACAGGTACGCGGCCGCAACCAAGAGAAGCGAGAACTATGGTACTTCGTCAAATGGCAAGGGTGTTTAGAAGATGAGAACACATGGGCGCCTGCCACTGGTATGGAAAATGCGGAAGAAATTGTAGAGAATTTTCATAATGAAAATCCGGACATGCCAGGAAGGGCAGAAGTAAGATAGTGAGGAAAAGGTTTTCCTACCGTGGCCAAGAAAACGTGGGAGGTTTTTCACCCTGACTACACTGAGTCTTAAAATGTATTTAGAAGAAAATTATAAAAGGTTATAAAGGCATTTGAGGCGAAGCCTGGTAGGAGGGAGCTCATGTTAGGCATATGGAAAGCCGAGACATGTGCACAGACTCACCATAGGGTAACTGCGCACAGACGCTCAATTTACCAGAGTGCCGACACCCCCCTCCGGCCCCATTATGGGGCCTACACGTCATTAGCGAGATTTCTAGAGTTGCGTCGCATAACTAAAATGTCAAATCAATGAAGCCCACTTCATAATACCATATACGTCGCCGCAATCCGTCCGACCGCATGCTGTTCGCAGGATATAAGAGGGGGGACCTTTGGTGACATCTGGGAAGTGGAACGGAGGAACTCCGTCGTAGGCGCATCGAGATAGTAGGCTGCAAGGTTAGGCTTCCTAAACTACGGGCCGAAGGTGACGGGACAATTTCGGCAAAAGACTCGAAGAGGATATCCCAGTAGTGGAAGCTATTAGGGGTATACCGAATCCACCCATACCCTTCTGAGATCAGCTGTAGGTTGGTTGGTTCTAGTAATAGGACCCCTCTACGGAGGCTGGCGGACCAAGGGGAAGCATGCTTAGAATAGAAGACCTAGATAAGTCGGAGTACCTTAAGACGTTAACACGTTGGGCTCGGACTTGCAATTGGTACTAGGTGATCCGGCATGAACCTGATCACTTCGTGACTGAAGAGACCATAGCAATGATAGTCAACAAGACTAATAGTAATATAATAGTCTATACGGATATCTAAGTTGAGGGCCGCTGTTTGGTATAACAAACAGCGCAGCCATCTCGACGGAGGAATACTATTCCGTGTCCGCGAAAGGGTGTGACAAGTTTCAGGGTCAAACGGTGTTCGCACTTATAAGGTTCTGGACGTATGTGTATTAAAACCAGATTGGTACTTCTGAGGCACAGTAGTTAGAAGTAGTCTGCGAACACTCAGACGTGGGATATAAATATCGAAGTGCCTCCCGAGCTTTACAGACATCATCAAGCAACGGAGAAGAGATCTTATCAATATAATATTGTTTCACACTTTAAATCTTTACCTTACCTATTTTATCGAGANCGAGCTTTACAGACATCATCAAGCAACGGAGAAGAGATCTTATCAATATAATATTGTTTCACACTTTAAATCTTTACCTTACCTATTTTATCGAGACGAGCCTTCCTCGACAGATTCTCCAATCAAAGATTTTGGCCAATGTTCCTCAGTTATATACTTGAGTTTGGCATCCACCTAACAATTGCATGGATTAGTTGGAGCAGATGGAGCAGGAGAAGAAGAGTGTGGAGAGAGTGGAGTTTAGTGGAGGGGTTGATGTGGCTCCCTTGTTGATGAAAAGGGAGATGGCGGTAGAGGCGGAAAAGAGGATTGTAATAAGGTTGCCGGTGGCTGTGGCGTAGTCGGTAGCTGGGGCTGTAGTGGCGGAGGATGTGGTGATAATGGAGGTGGCGGCAGATGATAAGGAGGTGGGGGTGGTGACTGAGGAGGTTGAGGGGAGAGTGGGTTCTCGTGTGGAGGACTGGACGGTGGTGAGGAGGAAAGTGAGGGAGAGGGAGGAGGTTAGGTGGAGGAGAAGGATGGAAGAGGAGAGAGATGCGGTGAGGAAGAGGATGAATATGTGGAGGCCAGGAAAGGTGTTAGTAGACAATGCCCTGTTGGATCTGAGAGGGGCGAGAGTGGTGAGAGAGGTGGGGGTGGAAAGGATTGAGAGTAAGATGGCTCCAGTGGCTCCGATGGGTGCCCCGCAGGGACCTGCGGCGTACCGGGGAGTGAGTTTGGGAAGTGAGAGGGTGAGGGGTAGGACTGGTAGTGGGATAATGCCCGCGGGACCAGGAGGTTGGATTGGATTGAGAGGCGTAGGTTTAGGGAGAGGTTAATTATTTTGTTTTTGTTTTGTTTTTGTTAGGATGGTATGAGGCCGCAGGTTCGGATTTAAAGTACCGGTATCTTAGGAGTGCTGGAGGTTGGGTTCACTGTTGGCTAGAAGACTAGTACGATGCTAGTGTAGAGGAGCGATAAAGACCACAGAAAACCTAGCTAGTCAGTATAAAATTGAAAAGTTTTTTTTAAAAAAAAAAAGAAAAAAAAAGAGAAAAAAGTCTTCATACCCCTGGAGTACAGCCCTACAACACCTCATCACAATAACAACCCTCCTTACCATGGCCCCTCCACATAACCTAAGAGCAAGAGAAGACCTGAATAAGGAAATTTATACTCTGTCTAAATATACAGATATGGGATAAGACAAAATTTCTAAGTCTTTAGGTGTATCCAAGTCAACTGTTCAGTATGTGGTCAAAAGAGCTAAATCTAGAGGTGGAAACACCCATGATGCAAAAAGAGGTAGAAGACCAACCAAGATTATAGATAAAAAAAAAAAGATAGTGGAATCAGTTATTAACGCCAAGCCACATTTAGCATTACATAATATCACTAAAAAAGCAAATATTGGTCTTGGTAAGACTACTATTGATAAGATTATATCAGAAGCTGGTTTTAAGCTTCTGATACCAAGGAAAAAGTCCTTTTAGTAAAAAGGCCAAAAGAAGAAGAGAAAAGAGCTTGCTAGGAGAAGGAAAAACTGGAAAGGGGCATAGAACTAGGTTGGTTTTGTGGATGAAGTGTTAGAGATCCTGCTCATTATCTTTTTTTCTTAGGTATCTTGTGACAGGCAACAATATTTGATTAGTTGTTCTTTATATCTTCTTGGAATACTTTCTTCTTTTCTGTAACTTATCGGGATTCAGATTATTACTCTTAGGCCATTGCCTACATTTCTTGCTTGAATGCTAATAAGCTGATCGTATTGTAACAGTAATGTAATTGGTAGAATATAGTCATATTCTTTAAATGTATAGGTAATAAAGTATAATAAGTGGTTCAATATAATTTTTATTTACACTTGCACCACCAAAATTGGCATAGGACAAGTCCAGCCGCCGGGTGGCTGGTTAATGTACACCGGCCTCAGTAAACTAAATACATGACCCCAAACCTTTTGCCCACCCATCAAACACCCCGAGATCCCCATCAGGAAGCTTACGGTACAACGCTATTCATAGCCTGATGTCTCACTGCCCCAACAAACACCTGCAGATATCTCAAACAAAATTACAAATCACCCAGGTGCGCCACTTAATGATCTCACTAACGCCTACCCACAACCACAAAAATACCACTGCCACCAAAAGTAGCCTCGCGAACCATCTGTTGTCTACGCGTAGGCCAACTCATGATGGGACAATAAAGGAAACCAATCCAATTTCAAACCTGACAGGAAGAAGCATCAGCAGGGGAGGTAAAACACCTTACGCTCATTGCACAGAGTACACTTGAAGTAGGAGGTACCCGACGTGACTGACAACCATACTATCGGAAGTACCATCCCACAACCTGGAGAGGTGCAGTCAGTATCACGACCAGTCCTCTCCTGCAGCAGCTGAACCGTCCAGAACACAACACCAGTAAGAACTCGAGCCAGCACATGTTCTAGCGATGACCCCTCCTCAGAGTCGGAGATCAAGAGGACAGGCAAGGTGATATTGTGCCTGACCCATTACTTCTTGTTCTTCTTCCTCTTGCCAGGTCCAGGTGCTGGACTGCCGACTGTAGACCAGCTACCACTGTCATTACCAGCCACCCCTGTCACGCTATGAGAGGTACTCTCTTCTCCCTTAGCTATGGGCTCAGCCACATACCGGGCTCAGGAGCTTGCATGGACACTGCCATAACTAGATCCGCCACATCAGCCACCCCATCCTCAGCCTCCGAAGGTGCCAAGACAGGCAAAAAATCTCCCAGTGCCCCTGGAAGAGGGCTACTGGGGCCATCCACACCACCCTCTCCAAACAACAGGAGCTCCTCCACCGGTCACAGAGAATTTTCAGGATCCAGCACACCTCTCTGCACTGTAACTAGAGAGAGCATAGGAGAAGGAAGAATGACTATAGAAGTGATGTCCACAAGAGAGGCCATTAGGATAGCGAGATTCCACACAGTGTAATCAAGTTGCCACAAAAGGACTGAGATGTAATGCCAAAGACAAAAGACCACAGCCTGAAGAGGGAAGTTCCCCTCAACAGTATAAGATGGAACAACTGATGACCATGCAAATAACGTGACGGAGGGAACAGAACCTCACTTAACCATAGCGACCGTGAGGAGGTGAGGCATTGACGAAAGAACCGTAAAGATATGCAAAGAGTAGGCGGGCCTTCCAATGACCATGTAGATAGAGAATAGAAACGAAGAAGAAACTTCGAATCTAAAGACTTGAGAACTATTGTGAGATAGAAACCAAGAGCTCCTAAAGCCTGACTGCAGAATCACCACCATGACGGAGTGGATAAAGAGGTTAGAACGTATAATAGGTGGTTCAATTGAATTTTATTATCATGGTAACTGCCACAATGGGCATATGCGATCCCACCCCTGGGGGACAATACCACGAACACTATCCTGTGCTCAAAGCCTATAAACAAGTACTGACACTAACCACACCTGCTACGAATCAGCTATAAGGTTTAAGATGATAAAAAGCCCGCAACAATGTAACTAAATCAGCCCACTCCATAGACCCTCTGGTATGGGTTCCAATATACCCTCCCGTAGCAAATCCGCATCTTTCAAGGTAAAATCAGAGGAAACTTAGTGTAAAAATACAGCGATAGGCAAGACTCAGACTGAAGCCACAAGGCTGAGGGAAAGACCAGGTGCCAGCCAGTACGTAACAAATAAAAATACTACTATAGTCTGAATATGGCCATGCAACCTACTACCACAGTAGAAAGCTCCACTGCTTCAAACAGCCCATAATCAAACGAAAAGCACAAGCGATACCAAGGCAGAGCGACAAAGGCAGCACTCCTAAACTCACATCTGCATGCCAGGCCTTCAACCCTGCCCCCACAATTACTGGTACTCACCCCCGAAGAGACATGTTCCTGCCGCATTACCTCTGAAGAGCTTACTAGGTGAGGGGTACCTGTGCCCGCTGCTTGCCACCAGCACTACACTGGCCACCAACATCTACCCGGTCTATCTAAGCCGAATACAAAACCCCTGGAGGGCGCTGAAAGCTTTTTACTGACTGGGTAGGCCCAACTGCTAACCAAAAACTAGCACAGGCCAGCACACTTCCAACCCAAAGGCCATGATGGCAGCCAAACTACAACGTGTCCCAGAGCGCATCAAGAGAGCCAGCCCAAGTTGTAACCTACCGAGCAGACAACTGACTCCAAACACCTAGACCAGGGGGAGTTATATCGCATATCCTACTGGGCCCCCCATGGCAAGAGCAAACCTCAAGAGGTCCTTACCGACCAGGTACACCCAAACCAAAACTACCACAGGCCTACACACTTCCAACCTAAAGGCCGGAAAGGCAGCCCAACCACAACATGTCCCAGACTGCATCAGAGAGAGCCAGCTTGACCTGCACCTGGTGGTGTGAATAACTGAGCCCAAACACCTATCCAAGGGGGTGGATGTGCTGAAGCATGCAAATCCCTCATACTGGAAGCATGATGAGCGCTAGCAAATTAAGGAATGCCACACTTGTCCTTGAAGGAAGGGTGTGACCACCAAGCCCTAAGTGACCCATCTGGCCTCCACCATCAAACTAAATGCCAGGCCCTAGTACAGGACCTGACAACCTATTGCCTCCCACCATCCCAAGTGAACCGTAATCCTTAAAGAGGACAGGAAAATTGACAGGATCAAAAGGCTTCCTACCATAAAGGTGAAAAGATCAACCCATCATCACCAAGAAGGAACAAGTCCCTTTGGGCTCCAAGGTAAAACCACTGTAAATCCCAACCATAAAAGGTATGCGATAAATCCTATCATCTCTCCAAACCCGCAGTAAGAAGAGGGGCTATCGAGAAGGAAGGGCAGCAGAGTTTCTGCCTGAGCACTGAACTCCCGGAGGAAAGAAGCAAGCTCTAGAGCCCATATTAATATCTCATGGTGAACCATAACCGAGATGGACATTAGCATCGTGAGAAACAAGCTGGTGATCCCCTGTTGCTCCCAACCTATACAACCCAGTCAGAATGCAAACTATCAATACTATGGCCTAAACAACACTGTTCAGGATACTAGGCAAACCTAGATAACTGCTTAAGCCAGCAAAACAATAGTATCATGACGAAGAGGTATCACCGCTGGGTGCTGAGTGCAAAAAGGTAGGAAAGTATAATAGCTGGTTCAATTTAATTTTGTTATCGCGAAGACTGCCACAATGGGTATACACGACCCCGGCCAGAGGGGACAATACCACTGACACTATCCTACATGTAAAGCCTACAAAGAAGTACCGACACCAACCCTACCTGCCACAAATCAGCCATTAAGTACAAGGTGATCAAAAGCCTGCAACAACATAACCCGATCAGCCTACTCGATAGAGCCTCTGGTACAGGTTCTACTGACCCAGGCTCCGGTCGTCTAAACCGTTACAGCTATCATCCCACTAATTGGGAGCTCATAAGGGGAAGGGGTCTCAGAAATAGTAGTGATTACACCTTAAGCCAAAACTGAAGTAACATCAAGACGACCTATCTAATCCTGAGACAACAACTCCAGACAGTGCCGGCCATGTGCCCCTTGTCCAGAAGCCACTTACCCAGACCTCTGGCAATCCTAACAAAGCCAAGAAAATGACCGACAGTGGCAGTGGAGACAGCAAACTAAGCATACTCCTCTAGTAAAAGAACACCCGAAGGCATTCTCAACATCAAAAGGAAGTTACCGTAGCTATATCCCCTTCTGTCCTTTCAAGCTCTAGGGTACCATACCTGTTCTATTCACCGGAGCAGCATTTTCCTTCAAGATCAGAACCCACAAAGCAGGACCTCATCCTACTACCCAGAGCTACAGCTCACTCTTTTGGGTCAGCCCTAAGGCCAGCAACCAGGACAAGCTTCACATTACTGCTTTCACCCCCATAGGAACATCCCATTTGGTGAAGATAAATCTCTGGCATGGCCTACACTATCTTGCTGCCCTCATGATGTCAGGCAATCAATCTGATAACATGTACCTAGAAGAGGGATTTCCTCCAAGTAACTAATCAAACCCACCCTCACCAACGATCACCTCTCTTCCACCCAGTGCTAGGTATGAGATCTCCATACTCATTTTGGCACTTGAGCGGATCATACCGCAGACATAGATGGCTTCAACAAGGTATCATGAAGGCAATTCAAGGAGAATCCATAGGTGTTCTGTCTCGTGTAAGGCCAGTCACGGCCTCTGAAGAGAGCAACTAGAAATTGAACCCAGCTCACAACAAGTCAAATAGTTCACAGAATCAGCTGCTGCCTTAACTACATATACAACCACAGCCCTTTGGCCAGTAGAAATATAGCAATGGGCTTGGTGGATTGCAACCTACCCTCCTGTAGCAAGTCCGCATCTTTCAAGATATAATCAGAGGAAACTTATCGTGAAAACCAAGCAACAGGCAAGACCCAGGCTGAAGCCATAAGGCTGAGGGAAAGACCAAGCACCAACTGGTATAAAACAAACAAAATACTAACACTGTCTCAATATGGCCACACAAATTACTACAATAGTAGAAGTCTATGGCCCCCCTAAACAACCCAAAAACAAATGAAATGCAAGTAAGACCAAGGCTGAGAGGTAAAGGCAGTACCCTAAACTCGGATCCACATGCCAGGCCATCAATCCCACCTCTACAATTACCAGTCCTCACTCTCGAATAGACATGTAGTAGTCTAGTTACCTTCAAAGAGCATACTAGGTGAAGAGGACCTGTACCCGTTGCTCACCACCATAGTCACACCATCTACCAACATCTATCCAAGCCCTACAAGCAAAATGTGAAACCCCAAGAGGTAGCCAAAAGCTTTTACAATCCTGGTACGCCCAACCACCAACCACCAGCTACCATGGACCAGTACACAGAGAACCCAAAGGCCGGAAAGGCAGCCCAACTATGATGTGTCTTGAAGCACATCAAGAGAGCCAGCCTAAGCTGTGATTCACGGGACAGACAACCGAGCCCCAATACCTAGACAAGGGAGGGTTATATCACACCCACCACCAGGCCCCACAGGCCAAGCATGAATACCAAAGGGTCATTGCTAACTGGGTACGCCTAAACACAAAGTGACTGCAGGCCAGTACACATCCAACCTGAAGGCCAGAAAGGCAGCTTAACAACATCGTCTCCCAGACTGTATCAGAGAAACCCAGCTTGACCTACACCCCAGGGAGTCAGCAATGGAGCCCAAACACCTATCCGAGGAGGGGAATATACTAAAGCATACAAATCCCACATATACGGAGCGAGACAAGCTCCTTTGAAGCTAGAAATGCCACACTTATCCCTAAAGGGAGGGTGTGACTGTCAAGCCCCAAGTGTTAGGCATACAGAAATCTGAGACAAAGTGCACAGACCTCATGATAGGGTAACTGCGCACAGATCCTCGATTTACAGAAGCCATACCCCCCTCCGGCCCCCTTATGAGGCCAGCATATCATTAGCAAGATTTCAGGAGTTGCATCCTATAACTAAAATGCCACCTCAATGAAGTCTACTTCATAATACCATATGCGTCGCCGATGTCTGTCTGATCAAATGTTGTTCACAGGATATGTGAGAGGGGGCCTTTGTCGACATCTGGGAAGTGGAACTGATGATCTCTATGAGAGGCACATTGAGATAATAGGTTGCAAGGTTCGGCTTCCTAATTATAGACCGAAGGTGATGGGACGTTTTCGGCAAAATACTCCAAGGGGTTGTCCCAGTAGTGGAAGCTATTAAGGACATTCTGAATCCACCCATACTCTTCTGAGATCAGATGTATGTTGGTTGATCCTAGTAATAGGACCCCTCTATGGAGGTAGGCAGACCAAGGGAAAGTATACTCAGACAGGAAGACCTAGAAAAGACTAAGACCCTTATAGACATTGACACGTCGGGCTTAGGCTTACGATTGACACTAGGTGGCCGGGCATGAAACTAATCACTTCATGACCAAAGAGACTACTGGAATGATAGTCAATAAGAGTAAAGTAATATAATAGTCTATGCAGATAACTAAGTTAAAGACTGCTGTTTGGTATAACAAATAGTACAGTCATCTCAACGGAGGAATACTATTCCGTAACTGTAAAAGGGTATGATAAGTTTCAGGGTCAAATGGTGCTCACCCTTATAAGATTCTGGACATTTGTGTATTAAAACCAGAGTGGTACTTTGGAGGCATAGTAGTTAGAAGTAGTTTGCAAACACTCAGACACGGGATATAAATATTGAAGTGCCTCCTGAGCTTTAGAGATATTATCGAGCAACGGAGAAGAGATCTTATTAATATAAAATTGTTTTGCGCCTTAAATCTTTACTATACCTATTTTATCAAGACAAGCCTTTCTCAATAGATTCTCCGATCAAGGATTTAGCATACATCACTCAGTTATACTAGAGTTTGGTGTCTGCCTAATACCAAGCAACCTATGTGGTCCTCACCACCAAACCAACTGCCAGGCCCTGCTATAGGGTCTGGCAGCCTATTTCCTTCTACCACCCTAACAGAACTGTAATCCATAAAGAGAACAGGGAAATTGACAGGGTCAATAGGCTTTCTACCTTGAAGGCGAAAAGATCAACCCATCATCACCCAGAAGAAACAAGTGCCTCCAGGATCCAAGGTAAAACCACGGTAAATTCCAACTGTAGAAAAGATGTGACGAACCCAATCGTTTCTCCAAACCCGTAGTAAGAGGAGGAGCCATCGAGAAGGAAGGATGGCAGAGTTTCTGCACGAGCACCGAATCCGCTAAGGAAAGAGATGAGCTCCTGGGCCCGCATTAACTTCTCATAGTAAACTGTAACCGAGACGGGCATTAGCATTATAAGAAACGAGCTGGTAATCCCCTATTGCTCCCAACTTCTACAACTTAGCCAGAATTCAAACAATCAATGCCAAGGCCTAAAGAACACTATTCTGGATACTAGGTGAACCTAGATAACTGCCTGAGCCAGTGAAACAATAGTATCATGATAAAGAGGTATCACCGCCACGTGCGGAGAGCACAAAGGTAGGAAAGTATAATAGGTAGTTCATTCCAATTTTTGTTTTTACTTGTACTACAGAAATTGGCATACAATAAGTCCGGCCACCCTGTAGCCGCTTAATATGCAAGGAACAGTAGCAAAATAAATACATGACCACAAACTATGCGCCTGCCCATCAAACAGCCCCAGACCCTAACAGTAAGGCGATGGGACAAAGCTATCTACAGTCTGACATCTCCCGGGCTCTATAAATACCTGTGGTCATCCCAACTAAAACAAACCACCAGGGTGCACCATGCTACACAAACACATTAATGTCCACCTCAAACCACGAAATACTACCAGTGCCCGAAGCGACCATGCTGCCCACTCTCCATCCACGTGCAGGCCAACCCACAGCCGGACAATAAAAAGAAAAGAAATAAAAAACAACCCTGTACCAACCTACCCGAACATGAAACTAAGAGCTATTGAACAAAGCCCACGGAAGGAAGCTGACAAATACTCCCAGGTTTTACCGAGACACAGGACCGTCCCGCCAATATCCACACCTTAAACAATCTAAGCAACAAGGTATAGCAGGAGAGGCTGCGCCACAGTACCAGCGACGCGCTGGCCCAGGCCAAAAAACAATCTGACGTATCACTTGGGCTCACCTTTAGGGGAAACTACTCCTAGGTGCTCCTCCAGCCAACCAAGAATGAATTTTCAGGGTCAGGCCCATCCCTACTCCTAGGGGTGAGAAATAACTGTAGAGAGCTTATGCTGAATCCTAAATGATGTAGACTGGAAACAACCCCACCGAGGCTAGGGCTACAATGACTGTAGCAGATGAGTGTAAAAGAAGTCAAGCCTGACGGGTTAATAGAGGGGGACTGGAAGGGAGGGGAGAGTGACTGCAGTCGTCCACCTCAACAGCCTGTTGAAGAGGGGGTGTCAAGCCAAACCCTGTAACTGAGAAAACTGTTGACGTGAAATGATGATGTTAGGACAAACATACTCAAAGCAACGAGTTTCAACAAAGGTCCTAAAAATGAGCCTAAAAGAAGGAATGAAAGTCAGACAGAGACTAAAGACTTCACAATCCCAAGGACTCGAAGTGACTAACCAAGTATCGTCACAACTGAAACAGAGTGAAGAAAGCTAGGAAAGTATAATAGGTAATTCAATCTAACTCTATTTATACCAGTACTATCAAAATTGGTATACGACTAGTCACCATCATAACAACATTCACTAATGCTATCTTACACGCAAAGCCTACATACAAGTACCAACACTGAAGCTGCCCACCACGAACAGCTATAATGTACAAGATGATAAAATACCCACGACAACACAATCCAATCAGCCCACCTCATAGACGCTCTGATACAAGCCCAAATGCAGTTCCCATAGCAAGTCTGCATCTTTCCAGGTGTAAAAAGAAGAAACTTATTATGAAAACCAAGTGACAGGCAAGACCCAAGCTGAAGCCACAAGGCAGAGGGAAAGACCAAGCACCAACTGGTACAAAATAAATAAAAAATACTACCACTATCTGAATACAGCCTCACAAACCACCACTATAGTAGAAGACCCCACTCCCCCAAATAACCCATAAGTAAACGAAATGCAAGTGATACCAAGGTGGAGAGGTAAAGGCAGCACCCCTAAACTCCCATCCACATTTTAGGCTGTTGACTTCGCCTCTACAATTACTTGTCCTTACTCTAAAGGGACATGTACTGGCCCCATTACCTCCGAAGAGCATACTAGATGAAGAGGCCCTGCGCCTGCTACTTGTCACCACCTTCACACCAGCCACCAATATCTACCCAGGCCCCCCAAGCTGAACCCGAAACCTCTAGAGGAAGCTAAAGGTGTTTTACCAACCAGGTACACGTAATCTGGCAACCAAAAGCTACTATG
The DNA here is from genome assembly GCA_014065205.1 of Tuber brumale. NCBI lineage: Eukaryota > Fungi > Ascomycota > Pezizomycetes > Pezizales > Tuberaceae > Tuber > Tuber brumale. Next base: position 552,601 of record JACCEG010000033.1, on the reverse strand, counting down.
GGCCAGCACACTTCTAACCTGAAGGCAGGAATGCCAGCCCAACCACGACATGTCTAGGAGCACACCAAGAGAGCCAGCCTAAGCTATAAACCACGGAGCAAAAAAGTGAGCCCAAACACCTAGACAAAAAGTGGGGGTATATCGCACCTTCTACCGGGCCCATCAGGCTGAGTGCAAATCTTAAGGGGTCGTTACCAACTGGGGATGCCGAGACCCAAAACTACTGTGGGTCAGCACACTTCTAGTGTGAAGGCCTGAAAGGCAGCTCAACCACAATATGTTCCAGACTGCATCTAAAAGAGCCAGCTTGACCTGCACTCAGTCGTGCAAACTACCCAGCCCAAACACCTATTTCAGTGAGGGGACATGCTGAAGTATACAAATCTGTTAGGCATATGGAAATCCGAGACATGTGCACAGACCCACGGTAGGGTAACTGCGCACAGACCCTCGATTTGCTAGAGTGCCAACACCCACCACCAGCCCCCATATGGGGACCGCACATCATTAGCGAGATTGAGAAAGTTGTGTCCCATAACTAAAGGGTCACATCAATGAAGCACACTTCATAACACCATATACATCGCCGCCTTCCGTCCGACCGCATGCTGTTCGCAGGGTATATGAGAGGGGATCGTTGGCGACATTTGGGAAGTGGAACGGAGGAACTCAGTTGCAGGCCCATTAAGATAGCAGGCTTCAAGGTTAGGCTTCCTAAACTAAGGGCCGAAGGTGATGGGACGTTTTCAGCAAAATACTCTACGATGATATCCTAGTAGTGGAAGCTATTAGGGGTATACCGAATCCACCCATACTCTTCTGAGATCAGCTGTAGGTTGGTTGGTCCTAGTAATAGGACCCCTCTATGGAGGCCGGCAGACCAAGGGGAAGCATCCTCACAATGGAAGACCTAGATAAGTCGAAGCCCCTTAAGACGTTGACACGTTGGGCTCGGACTTGCGATTGGCACTAGGTGGCCCGGTATGAACTTGATTACTTCATGACCGAAAAGACTACTGGAATGATAGTCAACAAGACTAAAGTAATATAATAGTCTATACGGATATCCAAGTTGGAGGTCACTGTTAGGTATAACAAATAGGACAGTCGTCTCCATGGAGGACTACTTCTCCGAGTCTGCGAAAGGGTGTGATACGTTTCAGAGTCAAACTGTGTTCGCACTTATAAGATTCTGGACGTTTGCGTATTAAAACTAGAGTGGTACTTCGGAGGCATAGTAGTTAGAAGTAGTCTGCGAATACTCAGATGCAGGATATAAATATCGAAGTGCCTCGAAAGCTTTGCTGACATCATCACGCAACGGAGAAGAAATCTCATCAATATAAAATTGTTTACCTCATAAATCTTTACTTTATCTCACTTTATCGAGACGAGCCTTCCTCGACAGATTCTCCGAACAAAGATTCCGGCCTACGTCCTTCAGTTATATGCTGGAGTTTGGCGTCTGCCTAACAGTATATTGATAGTTCTCCAGTTACCAAGGCTCACTATATATTAACTACCAGTTCACTTCAAACTCCAATCTCACCTCAGACTTTGGTTATATTTTCGAAGCACCTCACTGTTTCATTTAAATTCAAACATTCGAAGAAATATTCGATAGCAAGTTATTCGAAATCAAAGAAGAGTTTGTCACAGAACCCACGTGCTTCATAATACCTTTCGAGATTCCAACGAGGAATCAATTCAATTCCATATATCGTACCTGATATGGTCCGGACTTCGTTTGGAGTTCCACCTAGTTAACAAACTTTGTCGAATGGAGTACCCAGTACTCTCATAACAAGAGATCAGGTACAGCTATCTGAGGACCAGACACCCCCTTGGCCTGGGCCTCACATATCCTTATATGTACTATAAGTATATTTTAAACTTCGAAAACGGGAAATTCAGGTTCTGAGTCCAGAATCGGACCAGCCGAACTCTTTCATACCTATACCTTTAGAGTATCTCAAACCCTGGATACCTTACGTATGATTCCTTAAACCCTTTAAAGGATATCAAGAATTCTGGTACGAAGTACCAGAAATCACGCATCCAAGACTATTAGAGCAATTAGCCTACCTGGAAAGTATCACAATAGCTGAGATGCTTCAAGACCCCAGAAAGAGGATAACGGTGGGAGAACCCATGGACACCCACTCAGACACGACAGATAAAACCAATGATTCAGCTATATGGAGTCCCTTCCCGTCAACACCTCATGAACCCACATTCCGGAGATGAAATTTACCCTCTCACTGATAGTCTAGTGTTGCAAGCACACATCGGATATCACGATCCTCCACCTCAAAACCAGGAGGAGACCATGCCGCAAGTTTGACCAGATTGGCTACCTGTTTAGGGATAACCTTAGGTCGAATAAGGCAAGACATTGACACCTCGCTCGACCAGGCCAATATCACCTTCAAACATTTGAAGGGAGCTACCCAACATAACCCCTTAAAATTACTTAAAGTTCAACAGCAAATCAACGAAGGACAAGATGTCCACGATAATGATATTGCAATTTTGTTGATGCAGTGGGCAGGCGTGGAGAGCGAAATTAAGGGTATTCAAGAGGAAATACTACGGGAAGTGGCAAAGAAAATAGATGCCTAAGATAAGCGTCAACAGGAATATGAAAATGTAACTACGAGGTTATATGGAACCCTCAGGCAAGAAAGCCAGGCGGCATTAGCCCGAGATCAGACTCTGGAACAGATGGTCCTTACCCTGAGAGCGGAATTTGTAGAATTTCGTGCCCAATACACCATGCGCAAACGAGAGGTCAATCGTACCTTGGCACAAGGATGGCTTGACGCGACTACTCGCCAAGCGGAGATTCGCAGGTCCCTAGAACAGCAACAGTGGGAAAATGAGGAGACAAACAATAGCCTCAAAGCCTTAACGGCAGCGGTAACAAAAATAATGGCTACTGTACCAAGTCCTGAAGCTGCTGGACCTGCACCCTCACCCATAGTTCAGGAAACTGATGATGGAGAGTACTATGCTCCGCCCATGCGGAGGGACAAAGAAAAAGACAAGGAAGCCACTAATACATCCCCCTCAGGTGCCCAAGGAGGTGACCCTGCAGATCCTAGCGACAGTGATGACGATGATGATGAGCGAGGAAGATAGAGAGGAAGTCCTAGCTGAAGAAGGCAAGGACAAACAACAAAACAGTCTGGAATGGCAGAAACACTTGCCAATCCGATGGCGCTAAACATTAAGCAACCATCAGAGCCACCCCCATTCTTTGAGAATAAACCCGCACAAGATATATATTTGTGGATCCTACAATGCACCGACTATTGCGAACGAAACGCGCGGATCTGGGACAATGCCAGGAAATGAGTTATATACACGCACAGCTGTACGAGAGGAGAAATAGTACTTCCCTATACCATTTGGTACTGGAAGGCTATAGACGGACTTCAAAGAGAAACCCAGCAGCCAGAACTGGCTACGTGGACTCGCTTTGAACATGATATGATTCAGCCATGCGCCCCCGTAGAAGCCGAAAGACTAGCGCTTCGAGCCATGAAGCTAGTCAAGTACGAAGGCAGTATTGAACATTACCTTACAGTCATGCATAAACATAATATTTGTGCACGCATGACTGGTGAGTCCTGGATGCAGAAAGTTGAAGATAAACTGGCATAGCAAATTATCCCTAGGTTGTCGGCTTTGTGTTATACCACGGATCAAGAATGGGAAGAGGCACTCAGGCTATGTGGACAATCAGAAGAAGGACTTCTCGCAAGGGAAAAAATTGTGAGAGACAAACAGTCTAAGCGTAAAATAGTCCAGGAGGTCAAATGAGAAGACCGACGGGACTCTAAGCCAAAGCAACAAAGGGATACTAAACCTTATGTCAAGGGAGGTGGAGCTCCACATCGAAAGCGGAAAAGAGACAATGAGCCGGAAAAGCCTAGAAAGAGGTTGGGCGGTGCAATAAAGACCACCCACACAAACTTCGACCAGGCCCGTACCGGTATCTCGCAGAGTGTGATAGACACACGGAGGTGAGATAGAGATCGCACATGTTGTGGAAAGAAAAACCACACCTACCAGATGTGTTGGAGAGATGCCCATATATCGGCGGCAACGGTTAGCTCACGACCAATAAAAATGGGAATTCGATGTATACGATCGGCTATCGTAAAGCCAAAATTGGCTCCCATAGTCACTTCCACTCAGCAACCCGCTCAAGTTAATAAAATCTGCGAGCTGGGGGACGACAAAGAATGGAACTAGGTCAGTTCATTGGCACCAACGGCGACGGCGTTTGGGTATTCAGTGTCCTGATGGAACTGGAATCAAAACGGGAACCCCCTTTGGCTAGGGTGTATTGGGTACCAACTCCGACAGGGATCGGGTAGTCCGTGTGCAACTATAGGAATCGAAACACAAAATGATCAAAGTGGCGCAAAGCAAATCTCTCCTTTCGGGATCAACGCTAGTAGGCTCTAAGTGAAGGAACCCCGCGAGGGACTTACGAGCTCGAACACAAGAATCAATATATGGAGAGTCTTGATCGAAAGAGAGGATAGTCAACATGCCCACAAGGCACGGGAGCCAACAGTACGAAGTTCCTTGAGTCACCTGGTGGTTACCTGCTACCCATGTGCAAGCAAGTTACTATACAGCAGAAGTTGGGACATAGCAATGCAAGATCTACCTACTAACAATACACGACAGGAGGACAACCCATGCGGGCCATTCCACCTACCACATGAGTCTGAGTTGTATTATACGTACATACTATCTTGCCTCTTGGCCCAAGTGTGAGATAGGAATGTACTGCTTTGGTACGCAAGGCCCCTCTGAGGGAGCTAGACGAATAACCGAAATCCTAAATGACAGGACTCTGTGAAAGCGGGAACCCCACACCAGGAGAGTAAAATGGGTATTAACTGCTTGAAAATCGGCTATGAGCCTAGGTCTAGCGTGGTCGGAGAAGGCATCCAGCCTGAAAACTGCTCACACGAAATTGTGTATCAGTGAAACGCCACTTAGTATGTAGACCCAGATTGTTAAGAGCTAAAGAATTACCAGTTTGTCTGAGGAGACCTTAATGGTCGACACTACACGGACGTAGTAACCAACATCTTATTACCTACACCCAATACCTATGATGCCTAAGCGAAAAAACCAAGAAAAGATCTTTCACACTAAGCTTGGGGAGTTAGACGTTCCAAAACCAAAACGATTCAACTGTCTGTAGAGGATCGCTTACCTCCACATACACGATGAGCGATTAAAAATGAAAGTCTTGTTAGACTCGGGATCCAATATGTTCATTATTAACAAGGACCTAATTGAAGACCTTCGCGTTCCTATTATTGAATGCAACAATGCAGTTGATATTTTAGGCTTTGATAGATCATCAGCCGCTTCTGTAGGGAAATGTTATACTCTCCCTATAAAATTGCAGATGGTAAAAAAAGCGACACATCTCTGACGTGTCGTGTGAGGTGGCTAAGGCAGGTCACTATGGAATGATAATTCCTTATAGTTGGTGGCATCGTGAACACCCAGTGTCTCACATAGAAGATGTAGAAAATTGGACATTCGCCGCAAAGTGTTGTGACAACTGGGTGGCAGAAGATGAAGGAATAGCGGATATGTTCGAATATGACGAATCCATCACTAGGAACCCTAATGCATGCCGTATCGGAAGAATCGGAGCCATCGAAAATATGCTGGAACTGGAATCATTACCGAAAGAATACTGGCATTACAAACCTTTGTTTGAAGCCTAGATGGCAGAAGAATCAGCCCCGAAATGGACATTCAATAATGAGATCAAGTTGATTCCCGGATCAACTCCCACCTGGGGGCCAATATTTCCACTATCTGAAAAACAACTTAAGGCTTTACGAGAATACTTGGAGATAATGATCAAACAAGGAAAGATCACGCGGAGTCAATCACCTGCAGCAGCACCCATATTATTCGTACCTAAGCCAGACGGCAGACTACGCCTAGTTGTTGATTACCGAAATCTAAATAAGACTGCTATCCTCAACAAACATCTCCTTCCACTAATGTCCGAACTCAGAGATAGAGTAGCCGGCGCAAAGATCTTCACTAGGCTAGACCTTATAGACAGTCAGCACTTGATTAGGATAAAGGAAGGAGATGAATGGAAAATGGCGTTCCGTACAAGATACAGACATTACGAATATAAGGTGATGCCTTTTGGATTGGTCAACGCTCCGACAACTTTCCAAGATATGATGAACCAAGTACTGAAGGAATATCTGGATGTTGCAGTCATGTGTTATCTTGACAATATTCTCATCTATTCAAAGAATGAAGAGGAACACATCGCAGTTGTCAAACGGGTTGTACAAAGTCTATTAGACTTTCACTTAGCAGTTTCGCTAAAGAAATCCACTTTCCATGCAACTGAGATTGAATTCCTCGGATATATGGTGGCAGTCGATGGGGTGTCTATGAGCACCGCAAGGTGGAATCCATAATGGTTTGGAAAGCACCTAAGTCTGTCAGAGAAGTACAAGTCTTTATTGGATTCACTAACTTCTGCAGACATTATATAAAAAACTTCTTGGCTATTTGTAAACCCATAACCGAGACATTACAGGGAAATTCCAAAAATTTCAAATGAGGACTAGAACAAGATATGGCGTTCGAACAATTAAATCACTGATTCAATCCAGCCCCATACTCCACCATTTCTTCCCAGAAAGAAAACCGGTGGTAGAAACCGACGCTAGGGATTTTGCACTCAGTTGTGTTCTTTCTCAATATTTTGAGAAAAGATTACATCCGGTAGCTTTTCATCCCAGAAAATCAAACTAGGCGGATTGCAATTATGAGATTCAGGATAAAGAACTTCTCGCAATCCTTGAAGCATTTAAGGAACGGAGACACTACTTGATCGGCACGGAAAAACCGATTACAGTCTTTACCGACCATCCAAACCTACAATACTTCCTCACCTCGAAAGTTTGGAGTGGTCATCAAATTCGATGGGCTCAGAAACTAGTAGAAATCAACTTTCGTATTGTATACCAATCAGGCACAAAAGGCAGAAAGCCTGACGCATTAAGCAGACGGCCAGAGTACCGTCCTGAGGAGGGAGCTACATATCGTGAATAGAAAACTTTGAAAGAACAAAATTTCTTGATATCGCTAGTAGCGTGGGTAAGCGATAAAGGAGAAGACTGGGATGGAGATAAGGATTTGGATTTGGAACCTCGAAGATGTGGAAAGGAACCTGTTATTAGGGTCAAAAGATTGACTAAAAAGGTATACTTGCCAACCAAGGGCTCCAGAGTGGTGGCAGGACATGACCTGTACTCTATGGAGGATGAGATTGTCCCGAAATATGGACAAGCATTGATAAGGACGGGTATAGCTGTAGGGCTACCCCAAGGAAGTTACGGATGAGTTGTCCCGAGAAGCGGATTAGCAGTCAGAAAGAGAATCTCCATCAGTGCAGGATTAATCGATGCTGATTACACCGGCGAACTCAAAGTCATACTTTTCAACCATAAGGATGAGGACTGCCGAATAAGAATGGGTGATCACATAGCTCAACTAGTGGTAGAAAAAGTCAACACCTTAGACATGATGGAAGTAGATGACCTGGAAGACAGGGAACGAGGAACCACGGGATTTGGAAGTACCAATATAGCGACAAGGTACTTCATCATTAAAGAACAGGAACCAAGCATCAGTTACCTGCAGGCATCGGCTAAAGACAACAAACACGGGTACAATATTTCAGAAGTACCCGAGAAAGTTCTCATGTCAAATACGATAATCCTGCAAAAAGGTATGTAGCAATTCAACCCTGAATTCTTAAGCGAGATACAGGCAGCTATCGGGACAGATGCAATTTGGAAGCAACGGAGGGAAGCACTCATCTGGTTACAAGATGAAGGAAAAGATTTTCCCAAAGACTGGACCTTGATCGACGATCTACTATACTATAAGCAAAGACTATTTGTACTAGATAGTCAGGTGCTATACACCAAGATCGTAGAGGAATGTCACAATGCAAAAGTTACAGGACATTTCGGGCAGGAAAAAACCTTGGAAATAATGATGAGAGACTTCTACGGGAAAGGACTTGCGGAATCGGTCAATGATTACGTACGATCCTGCTATGAATGCTAACATAATAAATCGCCTAGACATGCTAAGTACGGATTGCTATAACTATTACAAATACCCTACGCTGTATTGGCGTCTATCTCGGTAGACTTCATTTCTCAACTACCGGAGTCGCAAGGGTGCACTCAAATAATGGTAGTATTTGATCAGTTTACAAAAATGGCACATCTTATCGGACTTCAGATCTCGACTACAGCCAAGGATGTCGCAAATGCATTCCTTAAAGAAGTATAGAGGCTGCATGGCCTACCAACTGAAATCGTCACCGACATAGACTCAAACTTCGCAGGAGAATTCTGGAAATCTCTATGCAAAGCGCGTGAAATTAAGTGAAGGATGTGAACGGCGTATCACCCTCAAACCAATGGACAAACCGAACCAACCAACCAAGTGCTAGAAGGTTACCTTCGAAGCTTTATCAACTATGATTAGGATGACTGGTATCAGCTATTACCTCTAGCTGAACATGCCTACAACAACTACGCTACCAATGCTCACGGGATGTCACCATTCTATGCGAACTACAGATTCCATCCACAGACTGAGTGGATGAAGGAGCAGGAAGCTCAAAATTCAGGAGCGACTCTCTATGCGAATTGGATTAAAATGATACACGAACAAGCGCGAGGTTCACTACAAAATACACGGGAAGAAATGTCGAAATATTATGACCAGAAAGCGCGACAACAGTGGGACTTCAAGATCAGAGACAAAGTGATGTTAAATGCAAAAAACATGCGAACCTGGCGGAAATCAAGGAAGCTAAGTCCCAAGCTATACGGTCCTTTGCAAATTATGGAAAAATGCAGATCACGTGCCTTCAAGCTCAACATATCTGATCAATGGAACATTCACCCTGTATTCCATGTCGCACTATTGGAACCCTATCGCGAATCAGTTCATGATAATCACCAACAACTGCCTAGAGAATTGGAAGACATTGACGGCGATCTACAATGGGAGGTTGAAGGATGGTGAGAAGCGAGGTTCGCTCTTACAGAAAACGGGTGCGTGGTCGCTACCAAGAGAAGCGGGAACTGTGGTACTTCGTCAAATGGTAAGGGTGTTCAGAAGATGAGTACACTTGGGAGGCTGCTACCGGTATGGAAAATGCGGAGGAAGTTGTAGAGAATTTTCATAATGAAAATCCGGAGATGTCAAGAAGGGCAGAAGTAAGATACAGAGGAAAAGGTTTTCCTACTGTGGCCAAGAAAATGCGGGAGGTTGTTCACCGTGACTACACTGAGTGTTGAAATGTATTTAGAAGAGAATTATAATAAGGTATAAAGGCATTTGAGGCGAAGCCTGGTAGGAGGGCACTCATGTTAGGCATATGGAAATGCGAGATATGTGCACAGACCCACGGTAGGGGAACTGCGCACAGACCCTTGATTTACCGGAGTGCCAACACCCCACTCTGGCCCCCTTATGAGGCCCGTACGTCATTACTGAGATTTCGAGAGTTGCGTCCCATAACGAAAGAGTCACATCAATGAAGCCCACTTCATAATACCATATACGTCGCCGCCGTCCATCCGACCGCTTGCTGTTTACAGGTTGTATGGGAGGGGACCTTTGGCGACATCTGGGAAGTGGAACGGAGGAACTCCGTCGCAGGCGTATTGAGATAGCAGGCTTCAAGGTTAGGCTTCCTAAACTATGGGCCGAAGGTGACGGGACATTTTCGGCAAAATGCTCTAAGAGGATATTCTAGTAGTGGAAGCTATTAGGGGTATACTGAATCCACCCATACCCTTCTGAGATCAGCTGTAGGTTGGTTGGTCCAAGTAATAGGACCCCTCTGCGGAGGCTGGCGGACCAAGGAGAAGCATGCTCAGAATGGAAGACCTAGATAAGTCGAAACCCCTTAAGATGTTGACATGTCGGTCTCACACTTGCAATTGGCACTAGGTGGCCTGGCATGAATTTGATCACTTCATGACCGAAGAGACTACTGGAATGATTGTCAACAAGACTAAAGTAATATAATAGTCTATGTGGATATCTAAGTTGGAGGTCGCTGTTTGGTATAACAAATAACGCAGTCGTCTCCTCGGAGGAATACTTCTCCAAGTCTGCGAAAGGGTGTGATAAGTGTCAGGGTCAAACGGTGTTCGCACTTATAAGATTCTGGATGTTTGCGTATTAAAACCAGAGTGGTACTTTGGAGGCATAGTAGTTAGAAGTAGTCCACGAACACTCAGATGGGGGATATAAATATGGAAGTGCCTCACCTGCTTTACAGATATCATGCAGCAACGGAGAAGAGATCTTATCAATATAAAATTGTTTACATCACAAATCTTTACTTTACCTTACTTTATCGAGATGAGCCTTTCTCGACAAATTCTCCTAACAAAGATTTTGGCCTACGTCCTTCAGTTATATACTTGAGTTTGGCGTGCGCCTAACAAAATCCCCCCTACAGGGAGTGAGACGACTGCTAGCGAAGTGAGTAATACCACACTTGTTCCTGAAGGGAGAGTTTGACTGCAAAGCCCCAAACAACCTATTGGGCCCCCACCACTAGACTAAACACCAGGGCCTGGTATAGGGCCTGGCAACCTATCATCTCCTACTACTCCAACAGAACCGTAATCTTTCAGGAGGGCAGGGAAATTAACAGTGTAAAAAGGGTTCCCACCGCGAAGGCAAAAAGATCAACCCATCATTACCTAAAAGAAACAACTCCCTCCAGGCCCCAAGGTAAAACCACTGTAAATCCAGATAGTAGAGCGCATACGATGAGCCCAATTGTCTCCTCAAACCTGTAGTAAGAAGAGGAGCTATTGAGAAGAATGGGTGGCAGTGTTTCTGCCCAAGCATCGAACCCCCTGAGGTAAGAGGCCAGTTGTAGGACCTGTATTAATGTCTCCTAGTGAACCATAACTGAGACGGGTGTTAGCATCGCGAGAAACAAGCTGGTGATCCCAGATTGCTCCCAAGCCATACAACCCAGCCAGAATGTAAAACATCAATACCACGGCTTGCAAAATACTGTTCAAGATACTAGGTGAACCTAGATAACTGCCTGAGCAAGTAAAACAATAGTATTATGACAAAGAGGTATCACTGCTACATGTAGAGTGTGAAAAGATAGGGAAGTATAATAGGTGGTTCAATCCAACATTGTTTATACCAGTACCACCAAAATTGGTATACGACTGGTCTCCACCATAACAACCACCACTAATACTATTCTGCGCAGAAAGCCTACAAACACATACCAACACCGAAACCACCCACTACGAAACAGCTATAAAGTACAAGATGATCAAAAGCCTGCAATGATGTAACCAAATCAGCCCACTCTGCGTACCGTCTAGTATGGGTCCAATCCACCCTCCCGTAGCAAGTCTGCATCTCTCAAGGCACAAATCAGAGGAAACTTATCATGAAAGCCAAGTGAGAGACAAGACCCAGGCTGAAGCCACAAGGTGGAGGGAAAGACTAAGTACCAACCAGTACAAAATAAACAAAACACTACCACTGTTTGAATACAGCCATACAAACTGGCACTATAGTAAAAGACTACAATCCCCCAAACAATCGCATAAACAAATGAAACATAAGCGACATCAAGGCAGGGAGGTAAAGGCAATACCCGTGAACTCGTATCCACACACCAGGCAGTTGACCCTGCCCCCACAATTACTAGTCCTCACCCCCGAAGAGATATATACTAGTTCAGTTACCTTTACCAAGCATACTGAATGAGATGGACCTGTACCGGCTGCACACTGCCACTACAAGACTAGTCACCAGCATCTACCCAAGCTCCTCAAGCTGAATGTGAAACCTCAAAGGGAAACCAAAAGAGTTTTTATAGACCGAGTATGCCCAACCGCCAACCAAAAGCACTGTGGGCCAGTACACTCCCAACCCAAAGGCCAGAAAGGCAGCCCATTCAGAATGCATCCCGGAGCACAACGAGAGAGCCAGCTTGACCAGTACTCCATCGTCCTGACAGCTGAGCCCAATCACCTGTCCACGGATGTCATACTGAGGAAGTCTCCTCTATAGTACACCGGGTCAGCACTATTCCAACCCAAAGGCCAGACTGGTAGCCCAACCACAAGACTTCCCGGTGTGCAACTGAGAGAGCCAGCTTGACCTGTACCTAGTTATACAAACAACAGAGCCCAAACACCTAGCCAAGGTTGGGGGTCACCCTGAAGCAAAGAGGTTTATCGATACTAGGAGCAAGAAGGGTGCCAGCGAAGCGAGGAATACCACACTTGTTCCTGCTGAGAGGATATAACCACTAAGCCCCAAGTGATCCACCGGGTCCCTACTACCATACCACATGTCAGGCCCTAGTACAGAGCCTGGCAACCAGTCACCTTCTACTACTCCAACAGAACTGTAACCTGTAAGCAGAGTAGGAAAATTGACGGGATCAAAAGGCTTCCCACCATAAAGGCGAAAAGATCAACCCTTCATAACTTAGAAGAAACAAGTCTCCCTGGGCCCCAAAGTAAAACCACCATAATTCCCGACTATAGAAAGCTTGCAATGAGCCTAATCGACTCCTCAAACCCCGAATAAGAGTAGGGGCCATAAGGTAGCAAGAGCAGTAGAGTGCTTGCCCAACTGTTGAACCTCTTGAGGAGAGATGTGAGCATCAGTGCTCATATTAACGTATCATGTTGAACTGTAACTGAGACAGGCATTAGCATAATGAGAAATGAGCCAGTGATCCCCGGTTACTTTCAACTCAAACAACTCAGCCAAAGTACCAACTATCAATGCCATGCCCCAAATGATTCCGTACAGGATGCTAGGCGAACCTAGATAACTACACAAGCTAGAGAAACAATAGTCATGCTGAACAGTTATCACCACTGAAATAGAGTGTGTAAAGGGTAGAAAGTATAATAGGGGGTTTAAGCTAATTTTATTTAACCTGGTACCATCAAAATTAGTATACAACTGGTCTCCCCTATAACAACATCCGCTAACACTATACTAAAGCCTACAAATAAGTACCAATACTGAAACCATATACCACGAAATAGCTATAAAGTACGTGATAATTCAAAGCCCACAATAACACAGTCCAATCAGTCTACTCCATAGACTCTCTGATATGAGCCCAACCGCAGTTTGGATAGCAAGTCCACATTATTCAAGGTGTAATCAGAGGAAACTTATTATGAAAACCAAGTGACAGGCAAGACCTAGGGTGAAGCTGCAAGGTGGAGAGAATGACCAAGTGCCAACTGATACAAAATAAACAAAACTCTACCACTATCTGAATACAGCATCGTAAACCACTACCACAGTGGAAAACTACAACCCCTACAATTCACTGTATACAAATAAAATACAAGCGGCACCAAGGCAGAGAGGTAAGAGCAGCACTATTAAACTCATATCCACATGCTAGGCTGTCGACCCTGCCCCTACAATTACCTGTCCTCGCCTCTGAGGAGACATGTATGGCCTAGTTAGCTCCGAAGAGTATACTAGGTGAGGAGGACCTGTACCGGCTACTCACTGCCACCACTACACTGGCTACCAACATCTACCGAGACCGCCCAAACCAAATGCGAAATCCCAAAACGAAGCCGACTGTCTTTTACCAATCGGGTACATCCAACCGCCAACCAAAAATACCACAGACCAGTACACTCTCAACCCAATAGCTAGGAAAGTAGCCCTACTACCCAGTGTCCAGGAGCACAACAGGGAGAGCCGGCATAACCAGTACCCTGTGGTGCAAACATCTGAGCCCAATCAGCTGTCCCAAAGGAGGTCCTACCGAGGTAAGCTCTCCAATAATGTAACAGGCCAACACAATCCCAACCTGGAGCCCAGGAGGACAGCCCAACTATGATGCCTCCTAGAGAGCAACAGAGAGAGCGAGCTTAACCTGTACCCTGTCATGCTGACAACTGAGTGCAAACACCTACCCGAGGTAGGGGGTCATCCCATAGTAAAGAAGTCTCCCCCATACTAGGAGCGAGACAGGTGCCAGCGAAGCCAGGAATACCACACTTGTCCCCCAAGGAAGGGTGCAAACGCCAAGCCCCAAGCGACCTATCCAGCCCCCACACCATACTTCACGCAAGGCTCTGGTACAGGGCCTGGCAACCAGTTGCCTTCCACCATTCCAAGAGAACTGTAATCCTTAATGAGGGTAGAAAAATTGACAGGGTCAAAAGAGTTTCCACTAAGGAGGCGAAAAAATTAACCCATTGTCACCTAAAAGAAACCAGTACCCCTGAGCCCCAAAGTAAAATCACTGTAAATCCCGACTGTAGAAAGCATGCAATATGCTAAAGTATCTCCCCAAACCTGCAGTAAGAAGAGGGGCCATCGATAAGGAAGGGCAGTGCAGTCTCTACCTAAGCATCAAACTCCTTGAGGAAAGAGGTGAGCTTGAGGTCCTATATTAATATCTCATGGTGAACTGTAACTGAGAGGGGTATTAATATCATAAAAAATGAGCTGGTGATCCCCCATTACTCCCAACCTGAACAACTCAGCTCCAACATGAACTATCAATGCCCAAGCCCAAAGAACCCAGCCTGGAATACTGGACGAACCCAGATAACTGCCCGAGCCAGAGAAACCATGTTCCCAAGTGACGAAGCGGTATCACCGCAGAAACAGTGTGCAAAAAGGTAGGAAAGTATAATAGGTAGTTGCATGAAGAACTAGCTAATAGGCCTCAATGTCCTCCTTTTATAGTTTCTCCCACAACCTGCTTATAAATCGAAACAACTATCAATCACAACTGCGACTCATACATTCGCATAACATAAAAGTTATATGACTGTATCATTGGTCATGTGCTTGAAATAACATATCCTCCTGCACAGCCCTCTCAGTCATGTGTATAGCTCCTGTAACCTCTTAATAGGTCAGGTACATGAAAGTAAACCATAATGCACAGCTCTCTTAGTTTCCTATGTAGCCCCCATGGCCTCTGAATAGGTCATGTATGTGAAATAACAATGTAACAAATGAAACCCCATGACAAATATTCTCATCATAGTACAAATACCTCTTTCTACTCTATCTGCCAGGAATTCCTGACAATGACTCTCCTTCTCCCATAGCCTAAGTACTTTTAGGCCAGAAGCAGCATGTCCTCCTCTTCATCTCCTGCCAAGTGCAGGATATTGCATCCCATCCGATGCATCTACTTCTTAGTTTCTTTTTGTAGGGTTTTCAACCTAAGTATCTGTGCATACCTCCTCTTTAGTTGGGAGTCCAACTTTTCACCCTTGTATTCTGTCAAACTTGACCTCGCCTGTTGACCTGTTAATGCTCGCGTTACTTACAAGTTTTTTCTCTCCCATTCTTTTGCCTTTTATTCTCACATCAACACTTGCCCTTTGTAGAGTCTTGGATCTATTTTGGCATTCATGATGTTTTCGCTGTGCTTCAGCATCTCTTACTGCAAGCTCTCGACTGTGTCCACTTGGGTTCCTGAAGAACTTAGTGATATGTTGGGTCCTTCTTGTCGGTCCAAGTGACTTTATTGGATGTTTTGCCCCTCCTCTGCCTTGGTTTCATCCCCGAAACCGTGTCTTTTTCTGTCAATGGTGGTGACATTAGTCGCGTCCTGTATCGTTCATGTGGGAAGTACTTTGTTCCCATTTTTTCTATGTAGTGCACGAAGCACCCGTTGTTGTAGCATTGTGTCTATGACAGATTAGCGTGTTTCTTCTCTTCTTTCGTTTTGGTTTTCTTGATTGGCAGGTTCACCAGTTGGTCCCAATTGTCATTGGTGGGTTCTTGTTTGACCCAGATTCCATCGTCTATTAGACAGAGGTTTGGGCTTGTGGAAGTAATTCTTGTAGAAGAGTTTAATGGCATCTTCTGTGTGGGTAAAGTTAGTAGCTGGGTACCACTCTTGATCATGTTTAGAAAGATAATCAGTCTACTTGGCCTGGTATTCGAGTTTCTTGTGGAAGAGACGTGAGTCTATTATCTCTTCAAGTTTGTATTTGTCTTTGTCTTCAATTTCAATATGTGGCGGAGGTAGTTTCTTTAGTGAGAGAACAGTATTATTATGGTAGAGTTCGTGGAGGCTGATGTGCTAAGTAGGATAAGTATTGTTCATTGAGCACAGTAGGTCGAGTTTATATGCTCGTGGTTCTATGCGTTCAATAATCTTGAATGATCCTAGTTTCTTGTAGTCCAGTTTCCTCAAAAGTCATGTGGTTTGTATATTTCTTGGTATCAACCACACCTTGTCATTGACTTGAAGGGTAGGATTGGACTCTCAGGGGTGATTGGTATATACCTTTTGTTTTTCTTGCATGTGACATATTTCTTCACATAGTATATCAGATAGGCGTTGCATATCCTGTATTTCCGTTGTCGTCATCATTATATTTTATGTTGCTGGTTCGTAAATTGGATTGTATCCATAGTTCACAAAGAAGTATGTCATCTTGATTATTTCTTGTTTTCTATTGTGGTATGCAAACTCTGCTATCACAAGTATAGCTGCCTAATCATCTTATTAATAGTTGACAAATGCTCTTAAATATTATTCCAATATTACATTTGTTTGTTCCCTTTGCCCGTCAGTGTAAGGGTAAAATGCCATAGTAGGTTTTTGTTTGATCAGCCATTGTCGTGTGATTTCTTTTCAGATATTTGCCGTGAATAGTGATCCTCAGTTTGATATAATATTTTTCAGTGGCTAATATAGTCTGAATACCTGATCTTTGAATAGGTAAAAGAATAGTTGTGTATCCATGTCCATCCTGCATGGTATGAAGTGGGCCATTTTTATCAGGCAATCAATAACGATCCATATTGCATTATTGCCTTTTAATTCTAGTAGTCCAGTGAAAATATCCACCACTATCGATTGCCATAGTCTTCCTGGTAGTTTGATAAGTTTGAGTAATCTATACACTGTATGTCATACTGCTGTTGTTTTCTGACATATATCACAATTTTCAACATATCATTTAATATCTTCTCTTATTATAGGTCAGTAGTATGATCTCCTGATCAACTCTTTAGTTTTAGCTGTTTCTCTATGTCACGCTTGTAGTATACTATTATTTCTTCTTATTGTCTCTGTCTGGAGCTGTTCGTCATTTGAAATCCTTATCGTGTTATCATACCATAGGTAATTGTCTTCCTCCCAATAAAGTCTAAGTGCCACTTATTTCATTTCCTTGTGGTGTTTCCTTAAAGCCTCCTTCATTGCCTATATTTCTATATCCCTTGCTATTGTATTTCTTATCTATTCTCTATGGCTGTTGTTTGATAGTGTTGCTGTTTCCATCTCATTGATAGATTCATATTCACTGACTTCTTGATCTTTTTGAAGTATCTTTCCTTCAGTAACAGGATCCTTTTTCTCTACTAGATCTTTTCGTCATCTTTCGTTAGTATGTCTTCTTGTCTTCTAGTAAGGGTATCCAATTACTCTTTTTTTTTTCCTAGTTAATATTCAATCTTGATATAGTATTAAGACAAGGTCTTACTCTATCATGCTTGTTGTTAATTAAGTTCCTTGGTAGTGGTAAAGGCTAGGAGGTTTGTGTGGTCTATTACCACTCGTATGTTGTTTTCGCTCCCAAGCACATATTTCCTCTGTGCCTTAAGTGCTTGAACTATTGCCAATAGTTCTTCATCATGGATGTCATAGTTGCTTTTGGCTTTCATCATCATCTTGGAGTAGAACACTATCAGTTGCCATATATTGTCAGTACCTAATTGCGATAGGATTCTGAAGCATACAAAGTTAAATGCATCCATTTCTATCATGATTGGTAGTTTGGAGTTGAAATGCCTTAATATCTGTGCTGTTGTAAGTTTGTTCGGAAGTCCATCAAATGCTGTTTGTTGTCTTGCTGCCTAGTTCCACTTGACATCTTTCTTAGTTTCTTCGTATAGTGGCTTTGTCACATGGCTGAATCCTGCGGAAAATCTTCAGTAAACGTTGCAACAGTCGAGAAAGCTTTGTACTCCTTTTAAACTCTTGGGTGGTTTCCATTCGTCGATTGCTACTGTCTTTACTGGATCTGTCCGCATTTCTTTGCAGTTGATAATGAATCCCAGGTATTCTGTTTCTTATTGATGGAATTCATATTTTGTTGGTTTTGACTTGATTGGGATGTCCCTTAGTACTTGTATTATCTTTCGGATATCTTTGTGATGTTGTTCTAGAGTTTCTGAGTATATGAAGATATCATCTGGATAGACTATGCAACATATGTCTAGGAATTTGCTGAGTTTTGAATTAATCCACCATTGGAATATGGCCGGTGCATTGGATAGTCTGAAAGGTGTCACCAAGTATTTGTATAGTCCATATACCGTTCGAAATGTGATTTCCCATTCATCTCTTTCTGAGAGTCTGACATCGTGATAGGTATTATTGATGTTGAGCTTTGTGTGGTATTAGGCCTTTCCCAATCTGTCCAGGGCTTTGTCAATCAGTAGTAGTAGATATCTGTCCTCCTTAGTAACTGCATTCAGTCATCTGAAATTTACACATAGTCTGAGTTTTCTGTCATTCTTCTTGATAAATAAGATTATTGCTCCTGCTGATGACGATGATGGTCTTATCCATCTTCTTTCCAGATTTTGGTGAAGGTATTCTCGTAATACCTTCAATTCTTCTTCGCTTAGTGAGTGGGGCTTTATAAATAGTACTCTTCCAACCAGGTCGATCTCGTGGTCTTCTTCTTAATATTCTGGTAGGTTGGTCCTTTTACCTTTTTTGAACATATCCAAAAAGTCATAGTATTCTTTCAGTACCAGTTGTCATAATATCATCTTCTTCTTTGTTACTTCTTGTTGTACTGCTAGTCTAGTACTAATCATTGATACTTCGGCTATCATCGGCCCTTCTTCTTCTTGATTCCATTCGAGGATTCGGGTTTGTTCCCCTTTCCGATAGAGTTTTCTAAAGGTTTTTGCTGATATAAAATTGATATTAATGTGTTTCTCTGTGGACTATAAAGGGGTGGTATTCTCACTCGACAATCATCTGTGCAATTCTGTTGCCTTTTTTGACTTCATAGTCTTCTTTTTCTTTGAGGTTGATCAGTAGGACTTTGACTTCTCCTTGCTAGTCTGCATCTATTATCCCTACTCCTGTGGTTAGGCCATGCTTGGTTGCTTGACCACTTTATGGGGCCATGCTTCTATAGGTACTATCAGGTAGTCCTACTGCGATTCCTATTCTTATCACCACTTGCCCTTTGGCCATGATAATTTCAGCTTGAATGCTGTACAAGTTGCGTCCAGCCACTTATATTGACCTTTTGGTCAGTATCTTTGCTTCAGGCTCTAATTTCTAGATCCTGATGTTGTCTTGTTTGATTATCATTTCAGTCATTTGAGTGTACTCATTTTTCCATTGGGCCAGGTTTGTCAGAACTACATTGATATTTGGGATTCATTTAGGCATATCTGAGTACACATATCGCTTGCGAAGTTGACTTGTCTCCATTCCCAATCAATATTGAGGTTGTGTTTTTTGAGCTATGGCATTACCAGGATGGCATTATGTTTGACCATATTTACTACCAGAGATGTTATCTTTTCTTGATAGGGTTTAATCTCTATCGCTAGTTCGGCTATGTGGGTGATGGGTCCAGCTTTGCTCTTTTCACAATTGACAACATAGATTTCCCATAGTTTGCTGATCTTCCTTAGGGGTATTTGGTGGGTGCCGCAGAACTCTCTGTCGATAAAGTGCTCTGTTGTCCCTGAGTCAATCATTGCATTTATTTCTGTAATTCCATTACCTTGGAGTTGTTCTATTTTTTACTATAAGTTGATCTGATTTTCTTCATTGTTGTCTGTGTTCTTGATTGTTTTCTTATAGCCTATTGCAATCGATATGTATATTATCCTAGTGGTTTTGTTATATTGGTCATCCCGCAGACTACCCTTTACTGGGAACTTCCTTTGTTTAAATCCGCTTTGTCGTTTAGTTCCTCCAGGCTTCTCATCTTTCTTATTTTGACTTCTTTCTTTGTACATGTATTTGCTCAAGGTCCCGCTTCTCCAAATTTAACGCAGAGATTGTTATTCCTTCATTTCTAATATTCTTCTAGAGATAGTCTTGGAATGTTTAATTGGAATCGTTGTCCTGATCTTTGCAATCAATTTCGAGTTTGTTGGAAAGGTTGACTTCTTCTTCTAATAGCATCCAAGTCCATATCATTTCCTTCTTGTATCATGATCACAGATTCGAAGGTTCCATTATAATTTCTTGCTAGTCGTTTTTCTTTTCCAGCTTTGCTTCTGTATTGTCTTTACTTTATTCGATTCTCTATTTCTGCAAACTATCGTATCAAGTCTTCTGTGGTATCGAAACTTTGCGCTGTTAAGATCCACGCCTCCCAAAGTTCTTTTTGTACTCTTTATAGCAATTGTCATTGTAGTAAGTATGTATTATACTTCACATCGGTTGATAGAAGGCTCATGTTGTGACCGAATTTGTTAATTGTTTCTTTCCCTTGTTTCATTTCTTCGATGTCATTTCTGGTACATTATCATATGTCTTTATCCTCGAATTGGATTTTCAAATCTCGTTCAAATTTCTCCCATTTGTGCTAGACTTGTACTGTTTTTCCTTCCAGAATTGAAGTGATCTATTTTTCTGCTGTCCCTCTTAGGATGGTTTAAGTATATTCTATCTTCTTGTCATTGTATTTGCTAGTCCAGTTCCTTTCTGCAAAGCAAAATTTGAGTTATACTAGGTATCCGCGTAGTCTAGTTGATTCGCCATTAAACGTATCTGGGTCTTTGAGTTTGAGGCGTTCCGTTATCAAAACTAATCAAAATGCTGTCGACATTGCTTCCAGTTGTACCTCCGATAGGCTTAGCATAATGATTAGTACTACTGGTGATGGTACCAGTGGTATGGGTGCTTCCTCTTCCATCTTGTTGTTGGGTGTCCCTTGGGAGATTTAACCAAATGTTTGATACCCGACTCATTATCTTCTTCTTTAGATATCTTGTGACAGGCAACGATATTCGATTAGTAGTTGTTTATATCTTCACGGAATACTTCCTCCTTGCTTGTAACTTATCAAGATTCAGATTATTACTCTTAGGCCATTGCCTACTTTTCTTGCGTGAAAGCTAATAAGCTGATTATATCATGACAGTAATGTAATTAGTAGATAATAGTTATATTATTTAAATATATAGGTAGGAAAGTATAATAGGTGGTACAATCTAATTTTATTTATACTGGTACTACCAAAATTTGTATACAACAAGTCTCTCTTATAACAACAACTGCGAACACTATCCTACACGCTATACCTGCATACAATCACCAACACTGAACCCGCACACCACATACAGCTATAAGTACAAGATGATAAAGATCCTGCAATGATATCACCCAATCAGCCCACCCCATAGACCCTCTGGTATGAGCCCAACTACAGTTCTCATAGCAAGTCCACATCTTTCTCAGTATAATCAGGGGAAACTTATCATGAAAACCAATGGATAGGTAAATCCCAGGCCGAAGCCACAAGGCTGCAGGAAAGACCAAGTACCAACCAGTACAAAATAAACAAAACACTACCACCATCTGAACATGGCTCCACAAACCTCCAATATGCAAGATAATCCCACCCCCTCAAATAACCTATAAACAAACAAAACGCAAGTGGCACCAAGGCGGAGAGGTAAAAGCAGCAGCCCTAAACTCGCATCCGCATACTAGGCCATCAATCCTGCCCCAACAATTACTGGTCCACACCACTGAGGAGATATGTACTGGCCCAGTTACCTCTAAGAGCATACTGAGTAAGGAAGACCTGTGTCCACTGCTCTCCACCACTACCACAACAGCTACCAATATCTACATGGGCCCTCCAAACAGAATGCGAAATCCTATTGGAAAGCTGAAGGCTTTTTCCAATTGGGTACGCCCAACTGCCAGCCAAAAATACTACAGGTCAACACACTCCTGTTCCAAAGGCCAGGAAGGCAGTCCGACCACAATGCATCCAGGAGTGCAACGAGAAAGCCAGCTTGACCTGTATTCTATATTGCAGACAACTGAGCCCAATCACTTGTACCAGTGGGTCCTACCGAGGCAGGCTCTTCTATAATACAAAGGGCCAGCACAATCCCAACCCGAAGGCCAGGAAGGCAGCCTAACCATGATGTATCCCAGAGCACAACAGAAAGAGCCAACATGACCAGCACTTCATCGTGCAGAAAACCAAGCCCAAACAGCTAGCCGAGGTTAGAGGTCATACTGATGCGAAGAGATCCACCATACTAGGAGTGAGGCAGGTGCCGGCGAAGCAAGAAATTTCAAACTTGACCTCAGAGTGAGGCAGGTGTCAGCGAAGCAAGGAATTTCAAACTTGTCCCCAGAGTGAGGATGCAACTGCCAAGCCCCCAGTGACCCATCTGGCCCCTATACTATACTTTATGCCAGTTGCCTCCCACTACCCCAACAGAACTATAATCCATAAGGAGGGCAGGGAAATTGATGGGGTCAAACTGCTTCCCACAGCGAAAGTGAAAAGATCAACCCATCGTCACCCAGGAGAAACAAGTCCCCCTGGGCCCTAAAGTAAAACCACCATAAATCCCAATCGTAGAAAGCATGCGAAAAGCCCATTTGTCTCCCCAAACCCGCAGTAACAGGAGGGGCTATCGAGAAGGAAGGGTAGCAGAGTTCATGTCCCAGCAACAAACCGCCAGTGAAAAGAGGCAAGCTCCAGGACCCATATTAATATCCCATAGTGAACCATAATCAAGATAGGCATTAGCATCATGAGAGATGAGCCTGTGATCCCCTGTTGCTTCCAACCCAAACTACTCAGCCAAAATGCAACCTATCACTGCTAGAGCCCAAAGAACCCTGTACCGGATACTGGGAAAACTCAGATAACTGCCCCAGCCAGGGAAACATTATTCTCAAGTGACGAAGAGGTATCACTGCTGAAACAGAGTGTAAATAGGTAGGAAAGTATAATAGTTAGTTCAACCTAATTTTACTTATACTTGTACTGCCAAAATTGGAATAGGACAAGTCCAGCTGCCTGGTGGCCGGTTAGCGCACAACAGCCGCAGTAAACTAAATACAAGACCCCGACCCTTCCACCTGCCTATCCAATACTCCAGGATCTGTATCGGAAAGGCTATAGCACAAAGCGATCTACGGCCCGATGTCTCACCACTCCGGTAAACACCTGCGGTCATGCCAACCAAAACACAAACCACCTGGGTGTGCCACTCAATAATCCTGTTAACGTACTCCCCTAACCACAAAATACGTTACCACTGTACCAAGCGACTATGTAACCCACTCTTCATCCATACAGAGGCCAACCCACGAGAAGACAATAAAGGAAACCAAACAATCCTAACCCCAACCCATTCGAAAGGCGAAACCGAAACTAGAAGTCGAATTACAATAGAGGGCGTAGAACCACAACCGAGAGGGCCTAGTCATACGCAAGAACTATGTGGCGGCTAGAAAGGTCGCTAGCACACTTGACCCCTCTAGACTCCTGGGCCATGGCACACAGGGCTTCCTTACACCAGGGGTACCCAGTGCCAAACAACTCAGCTTCCAACTCCATTATCACAACCGCTGGAGATGTAAACACAACATCTGCAATACCAATACCAGCAGTGAGTGCAAACACACACTGAGGCGACTACCCCTTAATGGAGTCGGGGAGCAAGAGGACAGGCAAGGTGATAGTGCGCTTTATACGTCGCTTCTTGTTCCTTCTCCTATTACCAGACACAGGCTGAGGATGGTCAACAGTCGACATGGCACTGCCTCTACCAACAACTATATCCACTGCCCCGCTAGAGGTGCCCATCCCCCCCTCAGCCATGAGCTCAGCCACACCAGGCTAAGGTACCTACAAGGACACCGCCACAACTGGGTCTGCCATACCAGTCACCCTACCCTCAGCCCGTGAAGGTGCCAAGGTAGGCAGACAATCCCATGTCGTAGCCCACATCATAGCGAAGCTGTACTAACCAAGGCGGTAGTCCTCAGCCAAGTCATGCAGAGAACGGACCAGACTACCCCAGCCGCTCTCTCCAAGTGTGTGAAGCCCTCCACCAGCTCTAGAGAATCCTGCGAGTCCAGCCCACCCCCCAGCACTGTAACCGGAGAGGGCGTAGTCGAAGGAGAAATAACGGTGGTAGAAACAGCCTTAAGAGACACTGTCAGAATGGCAACTTCCTTCATAGCGTGATCAAGCTGCCGCAAAAGGACCAAGATGTGATGCCAATAGGAAGAGACCTCAGCCTCGAGGACCAAGTTCTTTACGACGGCACAAGACAAAACCACTGAGGACCTTGTGAATGACACAGCAGAGGGAACCAAACTTTGCTTAACCATATCAACTGTAAGGAGCTATGGTGACAACCAAAAAACTATAAAGATATGCGAAAGGAAGATGTACCTTCTAACAAATGTCTAAAGAAGATGAAAGAAATGAAGAAAAAACTTCGAATCTAAATACTTAAAGACTATCGTGAGATAGAAACCAAGAACCACCAAAGCCTAACTGCAGAATCACCACCATGACAGAGTGGATAAAGAGGTAGAAAAGTATAATAGGTAGTTCAATCTAATTTTATTTATACTAGTACTGCCAAAATTGGCATCTGACCAGTCTCCCCCATGCCTGTACTATAATACACTACCACGGGCCGAACCCATCTCGCTACTGCTCCTACCAAACATAAACCCTAAAACACAACAAGAATCACTACCTCTATGGAATCACAAGCGCTCATGTCAGCCAGCGATATCCCGGATTTATGTGTCTTCCCGTCTTGTGGCCACAGTCTAACATCATCTACCAACAAACCAGCCTACTCCGCCACCAATACAATTTGATCCTCCCAGTCAACAAGTGAAAGATACAGTCTACCCCAACAATCCAGCATTTTCTCCAAGTACCCACTGTGATCCTTCTGTCACTTCCCAATTACATGCCCGCAAAAAGGGTATCCAGCCTGTACAAGCAAGTTCCGCATCCTGGCCCATCGAATAGCCAGGCCAGTTCGGTCCGCCAAGGTTAACTCATCCCAGCCACCCTATCGTTGCAATCAAAGTTTCTTCATCCCCTGTTCTAAGCACCTGGGTTCTGCTGTAAAATGGTCGCCAAAGGAAGACAGTTGTAAGGTACGTACCATAGCAATCTTTACGCTGCAGGCAGGACAGTTCATTTGAATGTGGTTGGCCAGGAAAAACCATTTGGTAAGAAAGGCGCTAGACAGAAGTATGCAGCCGTTCAAGCCTGGTTTGCGCTCGTACTGTCTGCAAACCATTAGATTGGGAACGTCGACCTGTGCGCCATTTCTCTCTACCATTAGTGTTCCATCAAAGGGATTACCTGCCACCACTACCTCTTTGTCTACCTCCACCATACTCCTCAGGATTCCCATCCCCAACCACCGATGTTCCATTGACCAGGACTTACACTGTGGGACCGCTGTATCTTTATAGAGCTTAGTATCAGCGTGGTTCCCTCTAAGGTAACGGGAGTACTCAGTCCAATGGTTTTTATCCTCCCTCCCAATATATCCATCATGACCATAAAGGCCCGTGCTGCT
Source organism: Tuber brumale (assembly GCA_014065205.1). Classification (NCBI taxonomy): domain Eukaryota; kingdom Fungi; phylum Ascomycota; class Pezizomycetes; order Pezizales; family Tuberaceae; genus Tuber; species Tuber brumale. The sequence continues at coordinate 526,888 of JACCEG010000033.1, read as the reverse complement.
CCTAATCCAAAGTAGTGCATATGCATCCATCTGGCTCAGGCCACGGAGGTACCTGGAGGCCTTAGGCTCACGAGCAAAATACCAATGTTTCTCCCGGTCATGCCAGGTGCCCCACTCCTCCTATCGCATCTTCCTGGCCAGTGCTGCATGTCCTATCCTGAATCTGACCCCTTCCCACCTCCAGGTCTGTGCAACAGGAAGGTGCGTACACGCTTTAGCCTTTGTGTTAGCACATTCATTGCCATCGATGCGCATATGTTCAGGAACCCAGTCCAGGTAAACACAGGATAAGCCTCCAAACAGAGGGGCCATAGCATCCCATATCATAGCCGAGTCCCTTGCGGGAAACATATTGTCAACCAGGGTGAGGGCCATCACACAGTCTGAAAATACATGCAACGGCCTTTTCTTAATCAAACTCTGTATGTCCCGAAGGGTACAGATGACAGCGAATGGCTTGCATATGTCAATGCTCCATGATGTAGGAACCGAGCACCCATCAACCCAGGTTAAGGTCTTTTTCTCAAATAACACCCATGCTACCCCGGCCCCCTCAAGCGAGTTGGATCTGTGAGTGTATATAACCACGTCTGAAGTCGTAGCAAATTTCTCAAATAACTAACAATGTGGAAGTGTCATCGGTGCCTTCCCTTTCCCAATTGTAATAGTAGGTTGGTAAGAGAGCACCTTGTCTGTGGTCTGCCACTGGGCAACCATTCCTTCCTCCTTCCAGTTGAGCCCTATATGACCAAACCACTAATGATCGTCGCAATATCGATAATTGATGAAGCGGCTATAGCACCTCCATTACAGGTACCTGCCCTGAACATGGACAGCCGGGATTCTGAATTCAGCCAACAGTATACTGTTTGCCAGCTTAATCAGAGCCCGTAACACAGAATGGAGGCAATCATTAATGTGGACCTGAATTTGTTTCACATACGAGGGTAGTTGGCTACAAATTCAAGTCCATAATAGACTATTGGAAGGTAGGCTGCTTGCACCATGCGGTAAGTTTCCCATACTCCCAATCCCCTAACACTCCCAAACGTCCTTCCCAACGCTAAGATCCTCCTTCTTACTCTGAAACATCTTTTCAGGCAGTACCTAATATGAGAAGAAAAATGAAGGAAAAACATTACATCTATACCCGAGAACTCAAATGTCCACGGATGGTAGTACATTCTCCTCCAGCAATTCCATACCTTCCCATCCTTCATCACCAAACCCAATCTACTGTGTTTTCAGGGTGCTGAAGCCTATCCTATGAGCTCTTACAATACGATCACAGTCAGCAAAAGGCTCAGCAGCATGGCCACATGCTGCCCATCTTGTATTCGCAGCCACCATAATGACCCCATTGTCCACATATGAGACCACTAGGTATTGAACCCCAGGATGTATGCTATCCTTAGGTTGAAGATATCTGCCACATATGCGCCGAACAGGAATGGAGAAAGGAGTGAGGCTGGAGGTATTCCCTTGGAAATGTGGTATACCCATGAGACTCAGCTATTAAACATGAACTAAACGATCGAACAATGGGTCCATCTTTGTACCCATGCACATATATCTGTTGTGCACCCCAGGGCCACCAAAAAATCTGATAGGGAGTCGACGTTGATATTGTCAAATCCTCTCTCAACATTTATTGACAGTATAAGGTGCTGGTATCCTTCGTTAATTTTTTCGGGAATTCTATTACCACTGCCCTGACGTTATATACACTGCACTTCCAATGAGATCTGAACTGCATTTCTCTAAGGTCTAGGCAAGCTGCCAACCAGAGCAGTGCAATATGTTCCGCGATCTTCGCTGGAATAGGGAGCAAGTGCATCATCCTCTAGGACTTGATGATATCATCTCTGGACTTATTGGCCTTCAGTATAAGCACAACCTCAGCCTGATACCAGTCCGCAATGTCATGTCCCAAACCATAGTCCAGCAAGCGTCACATAGTCACCACGTACTCTCTCTTCCAAAATCTGAGAAAGGGATACCCTATATCATCCTCACCTGGTCCTGTATTCGTTGGGGACCAGGCAAGAGCAATTTCCGTTTACTGAGTACTGTCCATGTCGACCATGGTATCCACCCAAGGGGTAGGGTCACGAGGAGAAAGTTGTTGTACAATGAGATCGCTGAGGCCCACGTGCGAGGTTGCCACTGTCCCATCCGTTCACTCTATCAAAGGCAATTTACACTTCGCCTCCAACTTCCTAGCCAACCGAAAGATGTCCAGGTCCTAACTCTCTCCTAGCTTGATCCAGATGTGTTCAAACAGATCCCTTAAAAGGCATGCCCGATAGACACATCTGGCCACTGTGTAGTCTTCCAGCCACTCCCCCTGCTTCCTGGAATATCTTCAAAGTCTTGCAATATCCAGCCTCATCCTTTCTAACTCTGGTGTCCACTACTCACACTGGCCTTTACAAACCAAGGCCCATGGGAGTTCGTCTACTACCCTTCTCACTCCTCTCAACACCTCCTCGTCCTCTACCTGCAGTAAGGTGTCAAGTTGCTCCCCCACCTTCCAGTCTGCCTTCTTCCAAGCCGGGGGCCTCCGAACAATATCTTTTAAGAGGTCTACATACAACATGATCATCTGGGTGGCATGTTTGCAGCCAGTAATGTCCAGATACCTGTGTATAATGTATGGTGACTGGTGCATGCATAGGTCAATCATGGAGATATCACGAAAGGTAGTCTGATTGGGTGGCACCAAGTTGTAGCAGTGTAGTATGAGCCACTCCTGAAGCCACTTTCCAGGTCTATTGTATCGGTCGGCAGTGGGGTCCCAGTCCATATACCTCGCATTAAAGTCGCCTAGGACAGTATCCGGTTTCCTGAGCACTGCCAACTATGCCAAATATATTGACTTGCTATCGATAGGTGGAAAATAAATCCCTACCATGACCCGACTTTCTCCATTCTCCCCATATCTAATACAAGCACTTCCTTCCCCATGCCCAACAATTTCAAACAGCCAACAAATATGGGAACGAACAAATACCTCAACACTTAAACTCTTAACAAAGGAAAACAAATCCCAACCATCCACCTCCATTGGCACATGCAACCCATCCATATCAACCGGGGGTTCTAAAACAAAAAACACATCAATATAAGCAAACAAATCAAATGCCAGCACCCGATTCTGACCTCTCCTCCTGACATTTAATGCTATAGTTGTAATAAACATTAAATATGAGACTCATAGGATCCACGCGAGCTTATACAGTCCGTATTCACAACCTTACTGGTATTTCCATCAATGATCTGGTACTCTGTAACCACCTGGTGTACCGGAGCAGAGATGGGAGGTCAGTTTCCAAATGCTGGAACAGGTGCAGATAGCGGGAGTTGCTACCAGCAGTGTGCTTCAAGATCCCATTGCGTGGAGAGGGGGATGTAGGAGAGGGAAGATTTGGCCAGTTCCTTGCCTTTAGCCTTTGCAGACGTGGGCTGGGGGGCAGAGGCCTCGTCAACCTCATTATCCTGGTTACTGGCGACGTTCTCAATCCTGAGTGCGGGAGATTGACCACGTCTGCATCTTTGCCGTCTGGGTCCGGTGTTCCCACCTTTTTCTCCCATGGTGGCATTTCTTCTTCAGTTCCCATCTTTGATTCCCGGGTGGAGGAATCTACATCCGTCATGTGGGGAGGGGATGCTGTGGATTTCGCAGTTGTGTAGAGGGCTGGGCACTGGTTGTAACTAGTGAAATTAACAGACCTATCACACAAGTAGCATATTCTCCTGGTACGCCCACAGGCTTCACTGATTTCTCTTGGGCAGTTCAACTTGCCACATACATGTTCCCTTGACAAATGCATCCCAAAACAAAACCAACAGTGGGGGGGGAGAGCATAAGTTGCCTGAGAGTGGCCAGCCTGTAAACACCTACCACAGATCTTGGCAGGCTTGTTGTCAGTAAAGACCCGAACGCTATGAGTCCTACCATGAAGGAAGATCTTTCCACTCTGTAGAGCTTCATTGATCACCTCGTTCTTCTCCACTACAAACTTAATAGTACAGGTACAGGTGTTGGCCTGTCTCATGCCATAGATGGACCCCATTATCTCAGACCGGGCAGCGGTCAATACACCCGGGTTGGAAGCTTCCAGGTCAGTGCCAAGGCCATCAGTAGCCTTGTCACCAATGCATCCTTCCACAGCCCAAATCGATCCTTGTCCTGTGTCAGCAAGCGTGACACCCAAGACAAAGATCTTAACCTTCTCAACATCCATTTGGAATTGGAACTCTCGTATGTTCAAGTCTCTGAGTAGGCCCACCTTGGCCTTGTCAAGCCTGTTCTCTAGTTCTGATGCACTGTGGTTGGCAAGGGAGGGGAAGATACACACGACATGTGCCCGAATGTTGGCCACCTTGACATACGGGGCAGTCCCTCGGATCTTAGCCGAGTTGGACAATGTTACATTAATATGATTCCCGATAGATTCTGCTGCGACACCTTCCGGGAGGAGAACTTTCCTTCTTGTTGCAAACCTCATGATAAGATTGAGTCCACAAGTATTGGGTGTGGAGGAGGAGAAGGAAGGGGCTAGTGTTAACTTCCATGGGTCTGGTCGCCCTGTGAGGACTCTACAATCTTGTTTCCTGACTGGTACCTTGGTCTCGGAATCCTTGGTCATGTCTCCCACGCCTGTGGGAAGAGGTGGGGAAGTAGATTCCAGGCTAACGGCCGGTCTCACCTCCTGTGCAACCTCCTTGGCCTCCACTTTCTTGGGCTGAGGTTTCAAGGCCTGGGTGTGTTCCACTTGTCTGGCCATTTTTCTGCCGCACCTTGCAGCCACTGTCTTCATACATCTTGTCCAGTGTACTTTCTTGCCATCCATAGCCTAGGTGGCTTCGACAGTGGCCATTCCTTCCGTCGAGATGGTACCAGGTACAGGCTTGATTGGGATTGTCGTTTTTGCTGAATTTCTGACCTTGGGAGCTGAAGTGACATGTTCAGGCACATTTGCTAGTCTCTTCACTATCTCCGTGAAGGACGATTTTTCAGTAGTACTAGGAGCTACCATAGTAGACTCCTCCCCCGTGGTGGAGCGCAAAATGGACTTGGGGGCAGAGGGTGTCAGCTTCTGAGCGAGGGGAGCAGGAGTTGCTTGGAGATCCATCCACTCAGCTTTTATATCACAGATGTCATCTTGTTGCCGTTCCACAATCTGTACCCACTCCCTACGCACATGTTCTAACTTGTGCATCCTTGCACAGTGTTTCCTTGCACAGTGTTTCCACCATTCCTGGGAGTGGCATGCCTCAACCAGGGCATTCATCTGTACCACCAGGTGTTTGGTATCCTCTGGCCCATTTGAGGAGAAGGGGGAAGGGGAAGAGCACAGAGGATCATTTTCTCTTGCCAGAATCTCATCTAGGCTTTCCAGTAGGGTGCTAGCCACACTTGAACCCCTAGCTTGTCTGTCAGCAAGGACTAGAGAAACCTGCCTTTCTTCAGCTAGTATCTCATCAACTCCTTCTATGATGGTATCCGCCAGGGCCACATTATCATCGGCATTCTCTGGCAGGGTAGGCAGCAGGGCCACATTCGATGGAATCGCTAGTACCTGGCTACTCAGTCCTGGTATGTTGGACAGAGTTGCCTCCAGCCCTTCAAAGTACCCAGCATGGAAGGAAACCAAGGGTGAGGCTGATCCTGGGGTGGGAGAGTTAGCCAGCTCAGCTGAGGAGGCCACATATCTGCTGTCTCCAAAGCTGGTTGCTTTTAAGTTCCATCTATCTTCCAAGGTCATGGGAGTATCCCTGACGATCAGTCCTGAAGATAGTACCACATCGGCAGTGAAGAGGACTGGGCGGGAGGGGGTGAACTCTATCGTTGAGATATCCAAAACTGGCGGGGGCCATGGGGCTAACCATTTTCCAAGAGCGTAGAGGTTGACATAGAGTCGGTTTGAGAGGAGGGTGATGGTGGGCAGGAGAGGAGCAGGAACAAGATTCTTCTTCCACCGGTTCTAGGTAGGAACCGCCATCGGTAGTTCACCAAACACCTTTTGTGGCGAGAGTGACCGAGCCTGTGCTTTGCCACTGGGGATAAAGATCTCATCCAAGGATCGATCCAACTTAAACTTCTGACCATAGAGGGCAGCTTCTCCCGAGGTGAGGCCTGAAAGGAACGATAGGACCGAGGAGTAGGAGGTGGTACCCCTAGATGGTTGAGGGACTTGACTGCTAGTTTTGGCCAGTACCTAGACAAACAAGCTCGCCAAAGGTTCAGGCAGGGGGCGGGAGAAAGATCAGATGCTAGTCTCAACAGTAGTATCAGTCGAGTCATTCTGGGCGGGTTGTAGTGGGGTCTCAGGTATGATGGCCTGAGAGTCGGAGAGTGGGGAGAGGGCAATTGATGAAGTGTATATCGAGCTGTAGTCGGAGTAATAATGGACCAGGAGCCCAGTAGTTGAGCTCTTATCCAAGCCAGACTGGACTGAGCAACCGTGCCCGATCAGGCAGGTGCACACAGAAAACTCTACTTCTTTGATCGCGGTTGGTGCAACTATGGTAATGGTCCCACTCACCAAGGTGTCAAAGTTGGCCGACATATCATTGTAGTAACCTTGGAGAGATGAAAACTGAAGGAAACTGCGGTCTCCACCAGAAACAGCAAAGGACATTGTAACAATCGATATGAGGCTAAGGGAAACCTCAACAGCAGAGGTGGAAGCGTAGGATGCTACAGCAGCCTCAGGCACAGAGGGCACTAGCGAGGAAGAGAGGAGATCTTCCCTACCATGGAACAACATCTTGGAAATAGGAGGGAATTCCGAGGAGGAAGAGGAGGAGAAAACCGAAGAGGAAACTATCCTCACCCAAACAACCAACACAGATTACTGGGACCAGGCTATAAATATCTCACTGTGAAGGCCTTCTAGGCAAAGACAACTTTCTAACCAACGACCAAATGATAAATAATAGATGGAATTTGATAAAGTGAAGCAGTATCGTGAAGATGAAAAGTGCACGAAGTAAAGACTTTTACTACCATATTACGTAAAACAAGAAGGTAGGAAAGTATAATTAGTGGTTCTATCTAATTTTATTTCTACTAGTACCACTACAATTAGCATCCGACCAGTTTCTCCTATGTCTCAACGAAAATACACTACCATGGGCTGAACCCATCTCACTACCGCTTCTACCAAATACAAATCCTAAAAGCATAACAAAAATCACTTCCTATATGGGCTCACGGGTATTCATGGCGAGTAGTGACATCTCAGATTCATGTGTCTTCCCGTCTCGCAGCTACAGTCCACGATCATCTACAAACAAACCAGCCTACACCGCCCCCAATACAATCTGATCCACCCAGTCAACAAACGAAAGATAAAATCTATCCCAACAATCCCTCGCCTTCTTCCGGTGTCCACTTTGATCCTTCTGTCTTTTCCCAATTACAAGCCCGCAAAATGGGCAGTTGCCCAGTATAAGAAAGTTCTGCATCCCAGCCAACAAATAACCAGGCCAGTCCAGTCCGCCAGGAGTAGCTCATCCTATCTATTCCTTCGGTGCAACCAAAACTGCTTCATCCGCGGTTCCAAACACCTGAGTTCTGCCGTGAAATAGTCACTGAAGGAGGGTTGTTTCAAGGTACTCACTACAGCAATTCCTATGCTGCAGGCAGGGTAATTGAGCCTAATCTGGTTGACCACGAAGAACCATTTAGTAGGAAATGCACTAGACGGAAGAATGAAGCTGTTCGAGCTGTGTTTGCGCTCGCACTGTTCGCAAACTATCGGATTGGGTATGCTGACCAGTGTGCCCACTGTCTCCACCATTAGCATTCCCTCATAAGAGTTACCTGCCACCACCACCTCCTTATCCACCTCCACTACACTTCTCGGGATTCCCATCCCCAACCACCAATGCTCCACCCACCAGAACTTCCACTGTGGAACTGCTGTATCTTTTATAAAGCTCAGTGTCAGCTGGACGCCCTCAAGGTAATGGCAGTACTCAGTCCAATAGTCTCTGTCCTCCCTACCATCACATCAATCATGACCATAAAGGCCATTGCCACTCCTAATCTAAAGTAACAGATCTGCATCCATCCAGCTCAGGCTGCGAAGGTGTCTGGAGGCCTTAGGTTCACGAGCATAGTACCAATGTCTATTCCGCTCATACCAGGCATCCCATTCCTCCCATCACAGCTCTCTTGCCAGTGTAGCATGTGCGATCTCAAAGCTGACCGCCTCCCACCTCCAGGTCTGTGCAATAGGAAAGTGCCCACATGCCTTAGCCTTTGTGTCAGCATGCTCATTGCCATCGATACCCATATGTCCAGGAACCTAGCCTAGATAGACATGGGAGAAACCTCTTGACATAGGAGCCACAACATCCCACATCTTGGCTGAGTCCCTTTCTGGAAACATATTGTCAATCAGGGTGAGTGCCAGCACACATTCCAAGAACACATGCACCAGCCTTTTCTTTACCAAGCCCTGATTGTCTCAAAGGGTGCAGACGATAGCTAACAGCTCGCACTCAACAATACTCCCTGATGGGGGAACTGAGCACCCATCAATACCAGTCAAGGCTACTTTTTCAAATACCACCCATGCTACCCCCGCCCCCTGAGAAGATTTGGACCCGTCAGTATATATAACCACATCTGAAGTCGCAGCCAGTTTCTCAAACAACCAGCGGTGTCAAAGTATCATCTCTGCCTTATCTTTCCCAATCGTAATGGTGGGTCGGCAGGCAAGTACTTTGTCTGATGTCTGCCATTAGGATACCATACCTTCCTCCTTCCAGTCGAGCCCAATATGACGAAACCACGGATAATCAGCGCAGTACTAGTAGTTGATGAATCGGCTATAGCACCTCTGTTGCAGGTATTTGACCTGAATATGGACAGGTGGAATCCCGATTTCAGCCAGCAGTACGTTGTTCGCCAGCTTAATCAGAGCTTGAAATACAGAATAGAGGCAATCGTTGACGTAGACCTGAATTTGCTTCACATACGAGGGGTAGTCAGCTACAAACTCAAGTCTACAATAAATGGTCGGAAGGTAGGCTGCTTGCACCAGGCAGTAAGTTTTCCATGCTCCCAATCTCCAATACTCCCAAACCTCCTCCACAACACTGAAGTCCTCCTCCTCACCCCCAAACCTCTCTCCAACAAGTATCTAACTGGAGAAGAAAAATTAAGGAAATCATTAAACCTGTACCTGGGAACCCAAAAGTCCACAAATAGCAGTACAGTCTCCTCTAGCAATTCTATATATTCCCATCCTTCATCGCTAAATCCAATTTACTGCGTTTTCAGAGTGCTGAAGCCCATCCCACAAGCTCTTGCAATGCGGTAGCAGTTAGCAAAAGTCTCAGCAGCATGTCCGCAGGCCGCCAGTCATGTGTTTGCAGCCACCATGATGACTCCGTGGTCTACATACGAGACTACCAGGTATTGAATACTAGGGGTGTATCGTATCCTTGGGTTGAAGATATCTGCCACATATGCATCAAACAGGAATGGAAAAAAAGGCGAGTCTTGAGGTATTCCCTTAGAAATATGGTATACCTGTGACACCCAGTCCTTAAACCTAAACCAGACTGTCTGACAGAGCGTCTATCTTCTTATCCATACACAAATATCAGTCGTGTGCTCACGGGCCACCAAAAGATCTGATACGGAGTCGATGTTGATATTGTCAAATCCTTCCACGATATCTATTGACAGTATAAGGTGCTGGTATCCTTCATTATGTTTCAGGAATTCTATTACCACTGTCATAGTGTCATGTACTGCTCGCTTCCGGCGAGATCCAAACTGCGTTTCTGCAAGGTCAGGGTAAGCCGCCAACCAGAGCAGTACAATACATTCCGCGATCTTCACTGTAGTGGTGAGCAGGTGAATCATCCTCCAAGACTTGACAATATTGTATCTGGGCTTATTGGCCTTCAGTATAAGTACAACCTCAGCCTGATACGAGTCTGCAATATCATGCCGCAAGCCATAGTCCGGCAGGCGTCGCATAGTTGCCATGTCCTTCCTCTTTTAAAACCTTAGAAAAGAATACCGTATGTCATCCTCGCCTAGCCCCATATTCGTTGGCAACTGGGCAAGGGCAATTTCCATTTTTTGAGCACCGTTCACGTTGACCTGGGTGTCCACCTAAGGGGTAGGGTCTTCGGAAGAAAGTTGTTGTGTAATCAGATTGCTGATGTCTTTGTACGAGGTTGCCACCATCTTGTCTCATTACTCCATCGAAGGCAATATACGCTTAGCCTCTAACTTCCTAGCTAACCAAAAGATGTCCAGGTCCTTACTCTCCAATAGCTTGATCCAGATATGTTCAAACCGAGCCTTCAAAAGGCATGTCCAATAGACGCATCTCACCAACTTTTAGTCTTCCAGCCGCTCCACCTGCTTTCGGGAATATCTCCGGAGTCTCCCAACATCCAGCCTCATTTTTTCCAACTCCTGTATCCACCACTCCCACTGGCCTTTACAAACCAAGGCCCGTGGGAGTATGTCCACTACATTTCTCACTCATTTCCACAGCTCTTCATCCTCTACCTGCCAAAAGGTATCGAGTTGCTCTCCCACCTGCTTCTAGTCCACTTTCTTCCAAGCTGGGCGACTCCGAACAACATTTTTTGGAAGGACCACATCCAGCCTGATCATCTTGGTAGCAGGTTCGCAGCCAGCAATGTCTAGATATCTGTACATAAGGTAAGGTGAGTGGTGCAGGCATAGATCAATCATCGAGATGTCGCGAAATGTGGTCTAGTTTGGCAGGACCAGGTTGTAGTGGCGTAGTATAAGCCACTCCCTGAGCCACTTTCCCAGTTCATTGTAGTAGTTGGCATTCGGGTCCCAGTCCGTATGCCTAGCATTAAAGTCGCCTAGCACCATATCCAGTTTCCTGAGCTCCATCAATCATGCCAAATATACTGACTTAGTGTGGGTAGGTGGAAAATAAATCCCCGCCACAACCAGTTTCTTCCCCTTCTCCTAGTATCCAATACAAGCATTTTCATCACTTTGTCCAACAATTTCAAGCAGCTCACAAATATGGGAATGAACAAACACCTCAATACCAGAACCCTTAATGAAGGAAAACAAATCTCAACCATCCACCTCCATCGGTACATGCAATCCATCCGAATCAACCAGGGGTTCCAAAACAAAAAACTCATCAACATATGAAAACAAATCAAACGCCAGTGCCCGATTTCATCAACTCCTCCTTACATTAAATGTTATGGTCGTAATAAACATTAAATTTAGGATTCATAGGATTTACCCTAGCTTGTAGGACCCGAGTTCACAACCTTAACAGTTTTACCATCGATGATCCGATATTCTGTAGCCACCTGGTATGCCAGAGCAGGAATGTAAGGTCAGTCATTAAATGCCAGAATAGGTGCAGAAAGTGGGAGGTTGCCACCCGCAGTACACTTCAAAATCCTTTTACGTGGAGAGGGCATTGTACAGGGGGAGGATTTGGCCGGTTTCTTACCTCAACCCTTTGCAGACTTGGGCTGTAGGGCAGAGGCCTCGTCAACCTCATTATCCTCATCACTGGTGACCTCCACGAACCTAGGTGTAGGAGATCTACCATGTCTCCATCTTTGCCGCCTGAGCTTGTTGTTTCTACCTTTCTTTTCTAGGGGAGGCATTTCCTCCTCGGTTCTCGAATTTGGTTCCAGGACAGGGGATTCCACATCCATCTTCGCCAGAGAGGATTTCCGGGATTTTACAGTTGCGTAGAGGGTGGGACACCAGTCATAATATGTGAAGTTATCAGACCTGTCACACAAGTAGCATATTCTCCTAGTATGCCCACAGGCTTGCCTGATTCCTCCAGGGCAATTCAACTTGCCACATGCTTATTCCCTTCACAAATGCATCCTAAAATAAAACCGACAGTGGAGAGGGAGAGCACAAGTTGCCTGAAAGTGGCCAGCCTGTAAGCACCTACCACAGACCTTGGCAGGCTTTTTGTCGGTAAAGACCCTAAAGTTATGGGCCCCACCACAAAGAAAGATCTTTCTACTCCTTAGAGTTTCATTGACCACCTCGTTCTTCTCCACCACGAACTTGATAGCACGGGTACAAGTGTTGGCCTGTTTCATACCATGTATGGACCCCATTATTTCAGGGCAGTCAGCAGTCACTACACTCGGGTTGGAAGCTTCAAGTTCAGCACAAAGGCCATCATTTATCTTGTCACTAATATATCCTACCACTACCCAGATTGAACCTTGTCCTGTATCAGCAAGCTGGATACCCGAAACAAAGATCTTAACCTTCTCAAAATCTATATGGAATTCGAACTCTGGTATGTTCAAATCCTAGAGCAGACCCACCTTGGCCTTGTCAATTCTGTTTTCAAGCTTTGATGCACTATGGCTGGCAAGGGAGAGGAATATACATCTGATGTGTGCACGGATATTGGCCACCTTGCCATACGGTGTAGATCCACAGATTTTCGCCAAGTTGGACAGGGTCACATTGATAAGATTCCAAATGGACTCTGCTGTAACGCCTTCTGAGAGGGGAACTTCCCTTCTGGTTGCAAACCTCATGGTGAAGTTGCGTCCATAACCATTCAGTGTGGGGGAGGAGGAGCGCTGGGCCGAAGTTGAATTCTTCGGGTCCTGTCGGCCTGCCAGAGTTCTCTGAACCCACTCCTTGACCGAGACCTTGGTCCAAGTATTCTTGGTCATCACTGCTGGTCTTGTTGGGAGGGGTGAGGAAGCAGATTCTGGAATTATAGCTGGTCTTACCTCCTGTGTAACCTCCTTTGTCTTCACTTTCCTGGGTTGAGGCTCCGATGCTGGTAGCCTTCCACTTCCTTAGCCTTCCTTTTATGGTATCATTCTACTGTGGTCCTCTTCCATCATTCCCAGTATACCTTCTTGCCATCCGTAGCAGGAGTGACTATGACAGTGGCTGTTTCTTCCTCCGCGGAGGTACCAGGTACAGGCCTGATTGGAGTTGTGGCCTTCACCGAATTCGTGGCCTTAGGAGTCGAAGTGACCTGTTCAGGCATGTATGCCAGTCTCTTCACCATTTCTATGAACGACGCTTTCTTAGTAGTAGGAGCTACCGTAGGAGACTCCTCCCCCTTGGTGAGGCGCACAATGGGTTTTGGGGCAGAGGGTGTAGGCCACTGAAGCAGGGGAGTGTGGGTAGCCTGAAGGTCCATCAACTCATCTTTCATGTCCCAGATATCATCTTGTTGCCGGTCCACAATCTGTACTAGCTTCCTGACAACATGCTCTAGTTTGTGCATCCTTGCACTGTGTTTCCATCATTCTTGGGGCTGGTATGCCTCGATCGGGTCATCCATCCATTCCGCCAGGTACTTGGTGTTTTCTGGCGCATTTGAGAAAGAGGGGGAAGTGGCAGAGCGCAGAGGCTCATTGTCTCCTGCCAAAACCTCATCCAGGCTCTCCAGTAGGGTGCTGATCATGCTTGAACCCCTAGCTTGTCTGTCAGCGAAGACTCCGGAAACCTGCCTTTCTTTAGTCACTATCTCATCAGCTCCTTCCATGATGGCATCCATCAGGGCCACATTATTTTCGGCATCCTCTGGCTGGGTTGATGGCAGTGCCACTTCCAATAGTATTATCTGTACCTAGCTGCTCAGTCCAGCTATATCGGACAAGGTTGCCTCTGGTCCTACAAAGTATCCAGCAAGGGAGGAGACCAAAGGTGTAGATGATTCAGGGACTGGTGAGCCAGCCAATACAGCCGGAGAGTCCACATACTTGCTATCTACAAGGCCAGTTGCTTCCAAGTTCCGTCTCTCTTTTAGGGGCCATGGGAGTGTCCCTGATGATGAGTCACCAAGAGGGTACTATATTGGCAGTGGAGAGGAGTGGGGAAGAGGGGGCTGTGGACTTTATTGTTGAGATGTCCAAAACTGGCAGGAGCTGCAGGCCTAGCTGTTTTCCCCAAGTGGGGAGAGTGACCTGAGGCCAGTCTGAGGGGAGGGTGATGGTGGGCAGGAGGGGGGTGGGAACAATAGTCCTCTTCTACTGGTTATTGGTAGGACCCACCATCCAAGGTTCTCCAAACAGCTTTCATGGCGATAGCGACGGAGCCCATACTTTGCCACTGGGGACAAAGGTCTCATCCGAGGACTGAGCTAACTTAAACTGCGGACCGTAGAGGGCAGCTTCTCCTGAGAAGAGGCCCGAAGGGAATGATAGAACAGAGGAGGAGGAGGTAGTACTGCTAGATGGTTGGGGGACTTGACCACCAGATTTGGTCAGTACCTGGGCTAACAAGTTCGCCACAGGTTCAGGCAGAGGGAGAGAGGTAAACCAGATACTGGCCTCAAGCATAGTATCGGTCGAGTCATTCTGGGCAGGTCGTAGTAGGGTCTCAGGTGTAACGGCCTGAGAGTCAGAAAGTGGGGAGAGGGCAATCAACAGAGTATACATCGAGCCGCGGTCAGAGTGGTAACGGACCAGGAGCCCCATAGTTGAGCCCTTGTCCAAGCCACATTTGGCTGAGCAACCATGCCCAATCAGGCAGGTGTGCACCAAAAGCTCTACCTCTTTCATCGTGGTAGGTGCAACCATGGCAACGGTCCCCCTCACCAAGGCGTCAAAGTCGGCTGACATAGCATTGTCACAACCTTGCACATGGGAAAACTGAAGGAAAACGTAGTCTCCCCCAGGAACAGCAAAGGACTTTATCACAATCAAAGTGAGATGAAGGAGAACCTCGAAGGTTGGGGTGGAAACATGGGCTATGTGAGCAGCCTCGGTCACAGAGAGTACCACCGAGGAGGAGAGGAGGTCTTCCCTAATAGGGTACGACATCCTAGAAACCGGAAAGATTTCTGAAGAGGAAGAGGAAGAGGAAATGGAAGAGGAAACTATCCTCAACCAAACAACCGACATGTATTAGAGGGACCAGGCCGCGGATATCTCTACATGAAGGCCCTAAGGCGAGAACAACTTTCTAACCAACTGCCAAACAACAAACAATAGATGAAACTTGATAAAGTGAGGTAGTATCGCGAAGATGTAAAGTATATGAGGTAACTACCCGCCACAGAAAGCGAAAAGGTAGGCAAGTATAATAGGTGGTCGAATTTAATTTTATTTATACTAGTACTGCCAAAATTGGCATCCAACCAGTCTCCACCACACCTATCTAAATGCACTACTATGGGCCAAACCCATCTCGCTACCACTCCTACCAAACATAAATCCTAAAACACAACCACAAAAAATCACTACCTATACAGGCGCACAGGCGCTCATCTCAGCTAGCGATATCACGGATTTATGCATCTTTCCATCTCGCAGCCACAGTCCACCATCATCTACTGACAAACCATCCTACTCTACCTCCAACATAATTTGATCCGCCCAGACAACAAACCAAAGATACAATCTATCCTAGCAATCCCTCGTCTTCTTCAGGTGTCTACTTTGATCCTTTTGTCGCATCCTGATCATGCGCCCTCAAAAGGGGCAATCGTCCAGTACCAGCTAGATCTACATCCTGGCCCATCGAATACCCATGCCAGTACAGTCCACCAGGGCTAACTCATCCCAGACATCTCTTCGTTGTAACCAAAACTGCTAAATTCCGTGTTCCTAGCACCCGGGTTCAGCTATGAAATAATCGCCACAGGGAGGTTGTTTAGAAGTACATACCATGGGGAGCTCCATGCCGCAGGCATGACAGTTGGTCCGCATCTTGTAATCCAGGAAATGCCACTTGCTAGGAAATGCGCTAGAGGAAACCATGCAGCTGTTCAAGCCATATTTGTGCTCGTACCATTTGCAGACTATCGGATTCGGTATATCGACCAAAGTGCTGTTTTTCTCTCCCATCAGAATCCCATCAAAGGGATTACCTGCACCCACCACCTCCAAGTCCACCTACACCACACTCAGTGGGATTCCCATTCCCAACCACCGATGTTCTGTCCACCAAGACTCCCATAGTAGAACCGCTGCATCCTTGTGAAGTTCAGTGTCAGCGGAGTGCCATCTCTGGTATCATGGACACTCAGTCCAGTAGTGTCTATCCTCCCTTCCATCACACCCATCATGACCACAGAGGCCTGTGCCACTCCAAATGTAAAGCGACACATATGCATCCATCCGGCTCAGGCCGTGGAAGTGTCTAGGGGACTTTGGTTCACAAGCATAATATCAATGTCCTTCATGGTCATGCCAGGTACTCCACTCCTCCTGTTACAGCTCTCTCACTAGTGCGGCATGTCCTATCCCGAAGCTGACCCCTTCCCATGTCCAGGTCTATGCAAGGAGAAGGCACGCACATGCTTTAACCTTTATGTTGGCAGGCTCATTGCTATCGATGCCCATTTGTCCAGGAATCCAGCCTAAGCTGACACACAAGGTGCCTCTCAACAGAGGAGCTATAACTTCCCACATCTCAGCCAAGTCCCCTTCTGGGAACATATTCTCGACTAGGGTGAGGGCCAGCACACAGTCTAAGAACACTTGTACTGGCCTCCTCTTGACCAGACCCTGCGTGTCCTGTATGGTACATATAACAGCGAACAGCTTGTATTCAACAATCCTCCATGATGGAGGAACCGAGCACCTGTCAACACAGATTAAGGCCCCTTTCTCAAATACCACCCATGCTACCCCGGTCCCCTCAGATGACTTGGATCTGTCAGTATATATAACTACGTCAGAAGTCGCAGTGAGTTTCCCAGATAACTGAGCATGTCGAAGTGTCATCTCTGCCTTACCTTTCCGAATCAAGACAGCTGGTCGGTAGGCGAGCCCCTTGTTCAAGATCTACTATTAGGCAACCATTTCTTCCTCCTTCCAGTCGAGCCGAATATGACTAAACTATAGATGATCGTCGCAGTATCGGTAATTGCTGAATTGGCTATGGTACCTTCATTGCAGGTACCTGCCTGAACGTGGACAGGTGGAGTCCCGAATTTGGCAAGCAGTATATTATTCGCCCGTTTGATCAGGGCCTGACACAATAAACGCAAGCAGTCATTGATGTGAACCTGAATTTGCTTCACATACGACATGTAGTCGGCTACAAACTCCAGTCCATAGTAAACAGTCAGAAGGTAGGCTTCTTGCACTATGCGGTAAGTCTCCTACACTCCTAATCCTTCAGCATGCCTGTAACCGCTTCTCGGGAGATGCGGTAATCGTAGAGTTAACGGGCTTTGTTCTGTACCGAGGTGGTAGCTAGCGAATCAAAGTCCGGAGGCTTTAGCCGAGGTTGTTGAATAGACTTCTTACTGTATCGCAACTACTGAAGTCTCCGAGATGTTTGGTAGGTCTCAAACTAAAGATTCTTGAAGCGAACTGAAGAGAGTAACTGTTCAACCAAGTATATTGAAAACTCTGTCTGCCGAAGTCTGCTCCTTCTAACGAGAAGAGTAGCAGTTCTTAAATACACTTCCTAGGCTACCGAGAGCCTTGTTCTCATAACATAATAGACTCCAAAACGGTAGCCTTGAAACCAAACATAAAACATATAGAGTATCAAACCGATACTCGAAACCAAACATAAAACATATAGAGTATCAAACCGATACTCGAAACCAAACATAAAACATATAGAGTATCAAACCGATACTCGAAACCAAACATAAAACATATAGAGTATCAAACCGATACTCGAAACCAAACATAAAACATATAGAGTATCAAACCGATACTCGAAACCAAACATAAAACATATAGAGTATCAAACCGATACTCGAAACCAAACATAAAACATATAGAGTATCAAACCGATACTCGAAACCAAACATAAAACATATAGAGTATCAAACCGATACTCGAAACCAAACATAAAACATATAGAGTATCAAACCGATACTCGAAACCAAACATAAAACATATAGAGTATCAAACCGATACTCGAAACCAAACATAAAACATATAGAGTATCAAACCGATACTCGAAACCAAACATAAAACATATAGAGTATCAAACCGATACTCGAAACCAAACATAAAACATATAGAGTATCAAACCGATACTCGAAACCAAACATAAAACATATAGAGTATCAAACCGATACTCGAAACCAAACATAAAACATATAGAGTATCAAACCGATACTCGAAACCAAACATAAAACATATAGAGTATCAAACCGATACTCGAAACCAAACATAAAACATATAGAGTATCAAACCGATACTCGAAACCAAACATAAAACATATAGAGTATCAAACCGATACTCGAAACCAAACATAAAACATATAGAGTATCAAACCGATACTCGAAACCAAACATAAAACATATAGAGTATCAAACCGATACTCGAAACCAAACATAAAACATATAGAGTATCAAACCGATACTCGAAACCAAACATAAAACATATAGAGTATCAAACCGATACTCGAAACCAAACATAAAACATATAGAGTATCAAACCGATACTCGAAACCAAACATAAAACATATAGAGTATCAAACCGATACTCGAAACCAAACATAAAACATATAGAGTATCAAACCGATACTCGAAACCAAACATAAAACATATAGAGTATCAAACCGATACTCGAAACCAAACATAAAACATATAGAGTATCAAACCGATACTCGAAACCAAACATAAAACATATAGAGTATCAAACCGATACTCGAAACCAAACATAAAACATATAGAGTATCAAACCGATACTCGAAACCAAACATAAAACATATAGAGTATCAAACCGATACTCGAAACCAAACATAAAACATATAGAGTATCAAACCGATACTCGAAACCAAACATAAAACATATAGAGTATCAAACCGATACTCGAAACCAAACATAAAACATATAGAGTATCAAACCGATACTCGAAACCAAACATAAAACATATAGAGTATCAAACCGATACTCGAAACCAAACATAAAACATATAGAGTATCAAACCGATACTCGAAACCAAACATAAAACATATAGAGTATCAAACCGATACTCGAAACCAAACATAAAACATATAGAGTATCAAACCGATACTCGAAACCAAACATAAAACATATAGAGTATCAAACCGATACTCGAAACCAAACATAAAACATATAGAGTATCAAACCGATACTCGAAACCAAACATAAAACATATAGAGTATCAAACCGATACTCGAAACCAAACATAAAACATATAGAGTATCAAACCGATACTCGAAACCAAACATAAAACATATAGAGTATCAAACCGATACTCGAAACCAAACATAAAACATATAGAGTATCAAACCGATACTCGAAACCAAACATAAAACATATAGAGTATCAAACCGATACTCGAAACCAAACATAAAACATATAGAGTATCAAACCGATACTCGAAACCAAACATAAAACATATAGAGTATCAAACCGATACTCGAAACCAAACATAAAACATATAGAGTATCAAACCGATACTCGAAACCAAACATAAAACATATAGAGTATCAAACCGATACTCGAAACCAAACATAAAACATATAGAGTATCAAACCGATACTCGAAACCAAACATAAAACATATAGAGTATCAAACCGATACTCGAAACCAAACATAAAACATATAGAGTATCAAACCGATACTCGAAACCAAACATAAAACATATAGAGTATCAAACCGATACTCGAAACCAAACATAAAACATATAGAGTATCAAACCGATACTCGAAACCAAACATAAAACATATAGAGTATCAAACCGATACTCGAAACCAAACATAAAACATATAGAGTATCAAACCGATACTCGAAACCAAACATAAAACATATAGAGTATCAAACCGATACTCGAAACCAAACATAAAACATATAGAGTATCAAACCGATACTCGAAACCAAACATAAAACATATAGAGTATCAAACCGATACTCGAAACCAAACATAAAACATATAGAGTATCAAACCGATACTCGAAACCAAACATAAAACATATAGAGTATCAAACCGATACTCGAAACCAAACATAAAACATATAGAGTATCAAACCGATACTCGAAACCAAACATAAAACATATAGAGTATCAAACCGATACTCGAAACCAAACATAAAACATATAGAGTATCAAACCGATACTCGAAACCAAACATAAAACATATAGAGTATCAAACCGATACTCGAAACCAAACATAAAACATATAGAGTATCAAACCGATACTCGAAACCAAACATAAAACATATAGAGTATCAAACCGATACTCGAAACCAAACATAAAACATATAGAGTATCAAACCGATACTCGAAACCAAACATAAAACATATAGAGTATCAAACCGATACTCGAAACCAAACATAAAACATATAGAGTATCAAACCGATACTCGAAACCAAACATAAAACATATAGAGTATCAAACCGATACTCGAAACCAAACATAAAACATATAGAGTATCAAACCCTATACTATCAGGCTAGAGGCACACCTCGTTTCCTGAAACATATTCAAAACTCAAACAGTATCAGCCGATACATGAAAATCCTAAACCAGTAACCAGTACCGGTTACAATGCCCAAATCTCTTCCCAAAGGTGGAAATCTTCCTCACTCTCAAACCTCTTTCCAGCCAATACCTAATATGAGAAGAAAGATTTAGGAAAACATTAACCCTATACATGAGAACCCAGAGGTCCATGGATGGCAGTACATTCTCCTCCAGCAATTCCATACCTTCTATCCTTCATCACCAAATCCAATCTACTGCGTTTTCAGGGTGCTGAGGCCCATCCCAAGAGCTCTTGCTATACGATCACTGTCTGCAAAAAGCGCCGTAGCATGGCTGCAAGCTGCCCATCTTGTATTCCCAGCCACCATGATGACCCCATCATCCACATATGAGACCACCAGGTGTCGAACCCTAGGGGTGTATCGCAACAATGGGTTGAAGATATCTGCCACATATGTGCCGAACAGAAACCATAAATGAAGCAAGTGCTGGAGTATCTCTTTGGAAATAAGGGATAACTTTGACACCCAGCCATTAAACATGAACTGAATCATCCGACAATGCATCCATCTTTGTACCCATGTACATATTTCTGTTGTGCATCATCAGGCCACCAAAGAATCTGATAGAGAGTTGAGGTTGATATTGTCGAATCCTCCCTTAACATCCATTGACAGTATAAGGCATTGAGATCCTTCATTATGTTTTAGGAATTCTATTACCACTGCCATAGCATCATGTACTCTACACTTCTGATAAGATCCAAACTGCCTTTCTCCCAGGTCGAGGCAGGCTTCCAACCAGAGCAGTACAATACATTCTGCAATCTTCACTGTAGTCGGGAGTAGGTGAATCATCCTCCAGGACTTGAGGACATTGTATCTAGGCTTATCAGCTTTAGGTATAAGCACCACCTCAGCCTGATGCCAGTCCGCAATGTCATGTCACCAACCATAGTCCCACAAGTACTGCATAGTCATCAGGTCTTTCCTTTTCCAAAACCTCACAAAAGGGTGTCCTATGCCATCCTCACTGTATCCCATATTGGTTACGGATTGGGCAATGGCCATCGCCATTTGCTGAGCACTGTCCATGTCGACCTGGGCATCCACCCAAGGGGTATGGTTGCTAGAAGAAAGTTGTTGTGCAATCAAGTCACTGATGTCTTCGTGTAAGGTTGCCACTATCCTATCCAATCGCTTCATTGAAGGCAGTGTACATTTTGCCTCCAACTTCCTAGCCAACCAAAAAATAGCCAGATCTTTCCTTTCTGATAACTTCGCCCAGATGTGTTCAAACTAAGACCATGAAAGGCATGCCCGATAGACAGATCTGACCAGCTTGTAGTCTTCCAGTTGCTCTGCCTGCTTTCTGAAATATCTTCGGAGTCTCGCCACATCCAGCCTCATCCTCTCCAACTCCAGTGTCCACTACTCACACTGGCCTTTACAAACTGAGGCCCGTGGGAGTGCATCCATCACACTTCTCACCTCTTTCCACTGCTCTTTATCCTCTACCTGATGTAGGGTGTCGAGTTGCTCACTCACCTTCTTCCAATCTGCCTTCTTCCAAGCCAGGCACCTCCAAACAATATCCTTCGGGAGGTTCACGTCAGGCCTGATTATCTGGGCAGCATGTTCGGATCCCGCAATGTCCAAGTACCTGTGTTTGACATAAGATGACTTGTGCAGGCATAGATTGATCATGGAGATATCGCGAAAGGTGGTTTGGTTTGGCAGGACTAGGTTGTAGCAGTGTAGCATGAGCCACTCTGTAAGCCACTTTCCAGGTCTATTGTATTAGTTGGCGCGGGGGTTCCAGTCCATATGCCTAGCATTAAAGTCACCTAGCACCGTATCCGGTTTCCGAAGTTTTACCTATCATGCCAAATATAATGACTTGGTGTGGGTAGGTGGAAAATAAATCCCCTCTACAACCTGTCTCTCCGCCTTCTCTCAATACCCGATCCAAGTACTGCCGTCTCCATGCCCAACAACTCTAAACAACCCACAAACACGGGAACGAACAAATACCTCAATACCTGTACCATTAACAAAGCAAAACAAATCCCCACCATCAACCTCTATCGGTACATGTAACCTATCCGAATCAACCAGGGGTTCCAAAACAAATAACACATCAACATATAAAAATAAATCAAATCCCAGTGCCTGATTTCGCCCACTCCTTCTTAGGTTTAATGCTATAATTATAATAAACCTTAAATGTAGGACTACTAGGATTCACCTGAGCTTGTAGGGCCCGAGTTCACAACCTTACAAGTATCATTGTCCATGATCCAGTATTCTGTAGCCACCTGTCATGCCGGAGTAGGAATGGGAAGCCGGTCACTAAAAGCTACAACGGGTGCAGATAGTGGGGGTTTGCCAGTGGCAACACATATCAAAATCCCTTTGCACAGAGAGGGGAATGTAGAGGGGGAGGCTTTCGCCGGTTCATTACCTTTAGCCCTTACAGACTTGGGCCAGAGAGCAGAGGCCACGTCAACCTCATTATCCTCATCACTGGTGACCTCCTCAATCCTGGATGTGGGAGATCAACCACATCTCTGTCTTTGCCATCTGGGCCTGCTGTTTCCACCTTTCTTCTCCAATGGCAGCATTTCCTCCTCAACTCGCGACCTTGGCTACGCTGTCCCTGAGGTGGGAGATTCCCTATCCGTCTTCTGAGGAGAGGATGCTGGGGACCTTGCAGTTGCATGAAGGGCAGAGTACTGGTCATATCCAGTAAAATGGTCAGACCTATCACACAAGTAGCATATCCTCCTAGTATGCCCATTGGCTTCTCCAATTCCTACTAGGCAGTTCAACTTGCCACAAGTATGTCCCCTTGACAAATACACCCCAAAACAAAACTGGCAATAGGGGGGGAGAGCACAGGTTGCCTGAAAGTGGCTAGCCTGTAAACACTTACCACAGACCTTGGCAGGCTTGTTGTCAGTAAAGACCCTAACTTTACGGGCCCTACTATGAAGGAAGATCTTTCCACTCCTTTGAGCTTCATTGACCACCTTGTTCTTCTCCACCACAGACTTGATGGCACAGGTACAAGCATTGGCCTATCTCATACCATGGATGGACCCCATAATTTTAGGGTAGGCGGCGGTTCCTACACCCAGGTTAGAAACTTCCAGGTCAGCACAGAGGCCATCAGTAGCCTTATCGCCAATCCATTCTTCCACGGCCCAGATTGATCCTTGTCTTGTATCAGCAAGCAGGACACCCAAGACAAAGATCTTAACCTTCTCAACATCTATCTGGAACTCGAATTCAGGTATGTTCAAGTCCTGCAGCAAACCCACCTTGGGTTTGTCCAGCCTGTTTCCAAGTTCCCATACACCATAGTTGGCAAGGGAGAGGAAGATGCATCTGACGTGGGCTCAGATATTGGCCACCTTAACATACGAGGTAGACCTGCAGATTTTCCCCAAGTTGGACAGGGTTACATTAATGCATACCCTAATGGACTCCCCTGTAACATCTTCTGATAGAGCGACTTCCCTTCTTGTTGTGAACCTCATGGTAAGGTTGCACCCACGAGCATTGGGTATGGGTGAGGAGGAGTGGGGGGCCGGAGTTGAATTCCGTAAGTCACATAGCCCTGCTGGTATCCTCGGAACCCGCTCCTTTACCGGTATCTTGGTCCAGATATTCTTAGTCATCGCCACTGGTCCCATGGGGAGGGGTGGAGAAGCATATTCCTGGACACTATCTGGCCCTACTTCTCTCACGGCCTTCTTGGTCTCCACCTTCTTGGGCTGAGGTTCCGTAGCCTGAGATTCCTCCTCTTCTCTTACTCTTCTTCTGCAGTTCCATTTCACTGCAGTCCTCTTATATCGTCCCTAGTGGACCTTCTTGCTGTCCGTAGCCTGAGTGATTTCAACTGTAGCCGCTTCTTCCTCCGAGGAGGTATTGGGAACGGGCTTGGTCAGGATTGCGGCCTTTCTTGCAGTCCTGATCTTAGGAGCTGTAGTAACCTGTTCAGGCACATATGCCAATCTCTTCACTCTCTCCATGAATGACGCTTTCTTAGCAGTAGGAGCTACTGTAGTAGACTTCTCCCCCTTGGTGGGGTGCGAAATAGGTTTGGGGTAGGGAGTGCAGGCTTCTGAAGGGAGGGTGAGAGCCGGAGTGGCCTGAAGGTCTATTAACTCAGCTTTCATGTCTCAGATATCATCCTGTTGTCAGTCCACAATCTGAACCAGTTCCTGGATGACATACTTTAGCTTGTACATCCTTACACAGTATTTCCACTATTCCTGAAGTTGGCATGTGTCAACCAGGGCATCCATTTGTTCCGCCAGGTGTTTGATATCCTCTCACCCATCTGAGGAGGACGGGAAAGTGGGAGAGCGTAGAGGTTCATTTTCCACTACCATAATCTCATCCAGGCTTTCTAGGAGGATGCTGGTCGCACTTGATTCCCTACTCTGTCTGTCAGCAGGCACTGGGAAACCCTTTCTATCTTTAGCCACCATCTCATCAGCTCCTTCCATGATGGTATCTGCCAGGGCCACATTCTCGTCAGCATCCTCTGGCTGGGTAGGTAGCCGGACGACTTCCAACTGAGTTGCTGGGACCTGGCTACTTAACCCTGGTATGTCAGACAAGGTTACTTCCAATCTTTCAAAGTATCCAGCCGGGAAGAAGACCAAAGGTGGGGACAATCCAGGAACTGGTGAGCCAGCCTCCGTGGCAGGAGAAGCCACATATCTGATATCTCCCAGGCCAGTTGCTTTCGAGTTCCATCCTTCCTCCAGGGCCATGGGAGTGTCCTTGATGATAGGCCTCGAGGATAGTACTACATCGACTGCGAGGAGGAGCGGAGGGGAGGGGGGGTGAACTCTATCATTCAGACATCTACAACTAGCGGGGGCTGTGGGGCCAGCCGTCTTCCAAGGGTGGGGAGGGCGACCTGTGGCCTGTCCAAGGGGAGGCTGTCAGTGGGCAGGAGAGGGGCAGGAACAATATTCCTTTTTCGTCAGTCCTGGGTAAGAACTGCTATGTGGGGTTCTCCAAATACCTTGTATGGTGAAAGTGACCTGGCATGTACCTTACTGCCAGGAACAAAGGTCTTACCTGAGGACCGATCCAATTTAAACTTACGACCATACAGGGCTGCTTCTCCTGAGGAGATGCCCAAAAGGAACGATGGGACAGAGGAGAAGGAAATAGTACCCATAAACGATTCCGGGGTTCGACCGATGGCCTTGGCTGGTACCTGGGCTAACAAACATGTCGTAGGTTCCGACATGCAGAGGGAGGTTTACCAGAAGCTGGCCTCAACAATAGAATTAGTCGAGTCGTTCTGGGCAGGTTGCAGTGGAGTCTCAGGTATGATGGCCTGAGAGTCAGAGGGCAGAGAGAGGGCAATCAATGGGGTGTAAACCGAGCCGTAGTCAGAGTAATAGGAAACAAGAAGCACTGTAGTTGAGCCCTTATCCAAGCCACACTGAGCTACGCATCTATACCTGATCAGGCAGGTGTGCACCAAAAGTTCCCCCTCTTTCATCGTGGTGGATGTGACTGTGGCAACGGTCCCCTTCACCAGGGCATCAATGTCTCCCAACATAGCATTGTGGCAACCTTGGATGTGGGAAAACTGAAGAAAACTGCAGTCTCCTCCAGGCACAGCAAAGGACCTTGTAATAATCGTAGTGAGGCCAAGGGGAACCCCAAAGGCAGGGGTGGAAGCATGGACTGGGTGAGTAGCCTCAAGAACAGAGGGCACCACTGAGGGGGAGAGGAAATCTTCCCTAACAAGGGACGACATCCTGGAAACAGGAGGAAATTCTAGAGAGGAGGAGGAGGAGGCAACCGAAGAGGAAACCATCCTCATCCAAACAACTGATATGTATTACTGGGACCAAGCCATGGATATCTCAATGTGAAGGCCTTCTAGGCAAAGACAACTTTCTAACTGACCGCCAAACAATAAACAATAGATGGAATTTGATAAAGTGAGGCAGTATCGTAAAGATGAAAAGCATGCATAACTAGCTACTCGTCACAGAAAGCGAACAGCTAGGAAAGTATAGTAGGTGGTTCAATCTAATTTTCATTTATACTGGTACCGCCAAAATTGGCATACAACCAGTCTCCGCCACAACAATCCACTAACACTATACTACGCGCAAAGCCTACGTACAAGTACCAACACCAAACCCACCTGCCATGAACAGCTATAAAGTACAAGATGATCAAAAGCCCGCAACGACACAACCTAATCATCCCACACCGTAGACCCTCTGGTATGAGTCCAACCGCAGTTCCCGTAGCAAGTCCGCATTTCCCTTGGTATAAATGTTAGGCATATGGAAATCTGAGACAAGAAATGTGCACAGACCCACGGTAGGGTAACTGCGCACAGACCCTCAATTTTCCGAAGTGCCAACTCCCCCCTGCAGCGCCCTTATAGGGCCCGCATGTCATTAGCGAGATTTCGAGAATTGCGTCCTATAACCAAACGGTCACATCAATGAAACCCATGTCATAACACCACATATGTCGCGGCCGTCCGTCCGACTACAGGCGGTTCACAGGATATACGGGAGGGGACGTTTGGCGACATCTGAGAAGTGGAACAGAAGAAGTCCATCGAAGGTGCATTGAGATAGTAGGCTTCAAAGTTAGGCTTCCTAAACTATAGGCCGAATGTGACGGGATATTTTCAGCAAAATACTCCAAGAGGATGTCCCTCTAGCAGAGGCTATTAGGGGCATACCAAATCTACCCATATCCTTCTGAGATCAGCTGTAGGTTGGTTGGTTCTAGCAATAGGACTCCTCTATGGAGGCCGGCGGACCAAGGAAAAGCACACCCAGAAAGGAAGACCTAGATAAGTCGGAGCCCCTTAAGATGTTGGCACGTTGGGCTTGGACTTGCGATTGGCACTGGGTGGCCCAGCATGAACTTGATTACTTCTTGACCAAAAAGACTACTGGAACAATAGTCAACAAGACTAGAGTAATATAATAGTCTATGCGGACAACTAAGTTAGAGGCCACTGTTTGATATAATAAATAGTGCAGTCATCTCAACAGAGGAATACTATTCCGTAACCATGAAAGGGTGTGATAAGTTTCAAGGTCAAACATTGTTTGCACTTATAAGATTCTAGACGTTTGCATATTAAAACCAGAGTAGTACTTCAGAGGCATAGTAGTTAGAAGTAGTCTGTGAATACTCAGATGCGGGATATAAATATGGAAGTGCCTCCCGAGCTTTACAGACATCATCAATCAATGAAAAAGGGATCTTATCAATATTAAATTGTTTACCTCATGAATCTTTACTTTACTTTACTTATTTTCGAGATGAGCCTTCCTCAACAGATTCTCCAAGACAAAGATTTGGCCTATATCTCTCAGTTATACTACAGATAGGTATCCGCCTAACAGTAAATCAGCAGAAACTTATCATTAAAACCAAGCGACAGGCAAGAAGACCCATGCCGAAGCCACAAGGCAGAGGGAATGACCAAGCACCAACCGGTACAAAATAAACAAAACACTGCCACCGTCCGAACACTGCCTTGCAAATACATATCATAAGAGAAAGTCCTAACCCCCACAAACAACCATAAACAAACGAAAGGCAAGTGACACCAGAGCAGAGAGGTAAAGGTGACACCCCTAAACCCACATTTGCATGCCTGGCCATCAACCCTGCCCCCACAATTACCAGTCCTCATCTCCTAAGAGACATGTACTGGTCCAGTTCCCTCTGAGGAGCGTATTGAGTGACGATGACCTGTGCCCGCTTCTCGCCACCACCTCCACACCAGCCACCAACATCTACCCGAGCCTCATACACCCGAACGTGAAACCCCGAGGGAAAGCTGAAAAGATTTTACTGACCAGGTACACCCAACCACCAACCAAAAAACTACTACAGGCCAGCACACTTCCAACCTAAAGGCCAGAAAGGCAGCCCAACCACAACGCATCCCGGAGCGCAACAGAGAGAGCCAGCATGACCTGTACCCCATCATGCAAGCAACTAAGCCCAAACACCTAGCTGAGGTAGAGGGTCACTCAGAAATCCCCCCATACCAGGAGCGAAATGAGCGCCAGCAAAGCAAGGAATTCTATACTTGTCCCCAAAGGGAGGGTGTAACCGCCAAGCTCCTAGCAACCCATCTGGCCCCCACACCATAGGCTGCGCCAGGCCCTGGTACAGGGCCAGGCAACTACTCCCCTCCCACCACTTCAACAGAACCGTAATCCCAAGGAGGGCAGGGAAATTGACAGGGTCAAAAAGCTTCCCACCACGAAGGCGAAAAATTCAACCCATTGTCACCCAGGAGAAACAAGTCCCCCCAGGCCCCAAAGTAAAACCACCATAAATCCTGACTATAGAAAGCATGCGACAGCCCAATCGTCACCTCAAACCCACAGTAAGAGGAGGGGCCACTGAGTAGGAAGGGCGGCAGAGTGCTTGTCCAAGCATCGAACCCCCTGAGGAAAGAGGCGAGCTCCAGGACCGGTATTAAAGTCTCGTTGTGAATCGTAACCGAGATGGACATTAGCATTATGAGAAACAAGCTTGTGATTCCCAGTTGCCCCCAACCCCAACAAGCCAGCCAAAATGCGAACCATCAACACTATCTTCCCGAAGACTCCGTTCAGGATACTAGGTGAACCTAGATAGCTGCCCGACCTAGGGAAACATTCAGTTCGTGATGCGTAGAGGTATCCACCACTGCAGCGGTATGTGAAAAGGTAGGAAAGTATAATTGGCGATTGCATAAAGAACTAGCTAACAGGCCCCGATGTCCTTCTTTTATGGTTTTTCCCACAACCTGCTTATAAATCAAAACAACTATGAGTCACAACTGCGACTCATACACTCATATAACATAAAAGTCATATTACTGCATCATTGGTCATGTGCGTGAAATAACATATCCTCCTGCACAGCCCCCTTAGTCATGTGCATAATCCCTGCGACCTCTTAATAGGTAAAGTGCATTAAAGTAAGCCATAATGCGCAGCTCCCTTAGTTTCATGCACAGTCCCTATGACCTCTGAATAAGTCATGTGTGTGAAATAACAATATAATAAATGAAACCCCATGACAAATATCCTCGTCATGGTACTAACGCCTCCTTCCACTTTATCTGTCTGGAAATCCTGACATGAAGTCACTATTGTTTATGATCCAAATCTAATAGGTAGAAAGGTCAGGATTAAGCCTGGTGAGGAGCTGGAAGAAAAAAACATGAAGCCTAGCTTTTAGTCTGGATAGACTAGCATTGGAGTATAAGCTGCAATGATAAAGGAGAGTAAGACAGAGTTAATTCTTATAAGAAAGAGGAGGGAGGAGGAAGGAACCAGCAAAAGAGATAGACTTGGCCTAAACTTCCACTAATATGCTACTGAGATCCACCACCCTTATGTTATCCCTTTCATAGAGGGTTTGGACAGACCCTCTGACAATGTCTACCTTACTGCTGATAATGCTTCCTAGTATGGTGGTGAGGAAAATTGAAAATTGGAGGCTGACTATGGTTATCAAAAACTTCCTTGGCCATCCAACTTACCAGATCTCGATCCTATTGAGAATACATGGGCACTCCTCAAAAGAGCCATTACCAAGCAATTCTCCAGACTCGAAAGAAGGCCTCATAATGCAGCTAAATTGTTTGAGGCAGCAAAGGAGGAGTGGGATTTAATTCCCTAAGAGAAGTTGGATGGGTGGATAGATAGAATGCCTCAGAGAATGCAAGCTGTACTGGATGCAGATGGGGGCCATACAAAATGTTAATAATGTTTTTTTATTGTCTACTGTCAATACTATCATGTTTTCTTTAATTGAATTCTTTACTTTTTTTTGAATTTTTTATGGTTGGGGGTTGTGGTAGTGCGGTTGCCATGCGAGGGTACGAAAACTTTCCGGACACGACTGTACACACCATCATTTAAATTCATTCCTACGCGCAAGCCACAACTCAATTCCACAATATTCGTTCCTTCTGTGGCTCCTAAGACAAATAATCGAGGGTTTGGTATTTATGATTGGCGAGTTGCTCATGGTGTGTGCAGGGTTGACGAGCTCACCCTTTTCACCTTCTGGCACCATATATGATAGCTGAAATAGACATACCGGTACCCACAGCCCTGCCGTGGACAAAGTAATGATACTCTCTCATCATGCCATAAGCAACAACCTCCATCTAGCCCCCACCTACATCCATATAGTACGTCCTGCCATTGCCCGCTTGTACTAGTACAGTACAGTACTCGAGTATGATATATCGAATCGCAGATTGTCACATCACAAGTTTGCCACAACGGAAATCGCGAGGATCCCGGTGTCTCCCCACCGCAGGGATCCGTCTCCGGTTTGAGACAGATGAAAAGGCTCCTAGTACGATGCTAGCAGGGCAAAAGAAGGAAGTAGTCGTTTGTTAGAAATGGCCTAGTATTTTCAACAACCAAGGTCCTTCTCGCGAAAATGCAAATTTCATACTTAGCGAAATTCGTACTTAGCGAAAACGAGAAGCTAGGAAGAGAAAAGGCTTAGTTGGTGATTATCACCATGTGCCGTACTCGAGTATATATAAAAGGCACATTATTGCACAGAGCCAGTCGACCGGTACTGTACCAACGGAGATTGGTTCCCCGAATAAAAAAAATAATGGTAATACGGGCTGGCAACGTCAGCCGTGATGTGTACCGACACGACGGGATGTCCACGTATGAGCCGGAATGACCACTGTCCAGGAGGAGAAGGGAGGGAAGGATCCTGATATAGCCACAAGTATGATACAGCTCTGACAAATTTATAGCAGAAGAAGAAAGCATAGTCCTCCATGCAGTGTACCAGGTTAACCTTGACGGGTAAATCTCTTCCGCATCCGGACGTCAGCATTACGCTTCTAGCTTGTGCCTCCCCAACGCGCCGGTCATTCCTGCTGGTAGTACCGGTACTCGTACATGCAGAAATGGGGGAGGTTGGTGGTGGTTGTGATGTTGATGTCCCAAACCGTGCTTCGTGGTGCGTACTGTACCCCTACCGGTAGCGTACTCGAGTACCTATGATACCATACCACTAAACACCAACCGCGGTAAAAAAAACATTAAAAAAAAATTTAAAAAATTAATAATAATACCGGTAATAACAATAGTCTAACAATAGCATTATATGGCTGGAGGGACCCCAAGAACTCTTGATATTCACCATCTCCGCCAGCCCCCATCATGGGTTTACCTTGGCAAGTTAGCAGGATTGCGAATACCAGTTAACGAGATCCAACACATCCTGTGCGCCGATCCTACACCATATCAGGAAAACGCTAATCCTTCTCGGGCGTGGGGTTTTTGTCTCTGGATCCGGAGATTACGGGGCCGAAGGAGTACCGTACCGGTACTGGTATTGGACTCCAAGAGTTTTTTTGCGCTATGAACAGTTATCATCCACGTCAGCCCAGTTATGATAATGTCTCGTACACCGAAAGTACCCGTATTAACTCTTGCGATCCGCCATCTCCGTCAGCTCGCTAATCTTGTGACTCAGAGACAAAAGGTTTTTTTGGGAAGGATTAGTGCCTTCCTGCCACGGTATAGCCTGAGTCATTTGGCGGTATTGGATCTCATTAACTGGTTTTCGCAATTATGTTAACTTGTCAAACTAAACAGACTGTGGGCCGATGCCGTGATTTACAGGGGTATTTGGAGACCAACGGAGATGGCAAATCGAAAGGGCTCCTGCTGCACCGTACAGTACTAAGGGTGGGGGGGGGGAAGTATTGGGACAAACTGGGGTACCGGTATTGAGGCCCAGTGCAAAAGTTCCTTCATTCGTATAATCTCAGACTCCAAGATACCTAAAAAAGGAAAATAATGCCACTTGTGTGATAGCCCAGCCAATAAAGAAGCATTTTCTTTATCCTTTGCACAGACATTTGCACCCCTGTTTGTCCCAATACTTCACCCCTGACCCGAGTACGAGTACTGTACCGTACTAGTACTGTACTCGAGTACTGTAAAATCTCGTGAAATCCACTATCTCCGGCCTGACGAAACTCTAACTTGGGAAGGAATAGCGGCTACTAGATGCGGTATCGTGGGATCTGCCAAACCTCGTTAAATGGTGTCAGGCTGTGTTTTACCCCATAAGCTGGACTGTACTGAGTACAAGGCTTAGCCAACCGCCGGAGATAGTGGATTTCAAGAGATTATACGGTACTCGAGTATTCGAGCACAGGATCATACAAATACGTGCTTGCCGTCTCACCACTGTTTATCAACTACCGGTACTGTTCCGGTAAAATTATCCGCTTACCCAATAAAACCTTTTCCCTCTTCCGCCCCCGCCCCCGCCTCGAGCCCATCCCTGCCACATTGACATCGGGAAAACAAGTTTAAACTTTTCTCCAAGATCTCAGAGAATTTCAATCATGACTCGCGTACCGTAACTTGTATCCCTTGCTATCTGAAACGGTCGGGCGAGCTAAGCCGGTCCTGGAACGATTGGAGTTTTGTGGTTTGCTGAGAATATTACCGGTACGCCCGCTAAGGACGCTGAGTCATTTGAGCTCTAAAAAAAATCCGATTTTCCCACCAGCTAACTATCGCCCAACCCAGCCTCAGCGTGCCACACGGGAAGTCTACTATCGATAAGTAACTGTGCTAGGCTGCGGTGGGCTTAGCTATGCAAGTTATCGAAATTGCAGCCACAAGTTAATGAGATCCATATGTTTCAACTTGCTGAGGCCGTACCACGTCAGGTAAACAGGATTCCTTCTTGAGTCCCTGACCACGGAGATTAGAGGCCGGACGGAGATAGTGGATTGTCCGAGTACCGGTATCATATCATGACTACCTGTCCCAGACCAGAAGTTCCTGGAAACAGGGGGAGTCTATTTTGTGGTGGCGCTCGGGTACGCACAGATTTTCTTTTTTCTTTTACCATTACTCGAGTACCGGTACTCGAGTATACGGTATTTCTTTGATCCCTGTTTTCGGGGTACCCCTGGCCTGGGGACAAGTACCTTGTCGGTCTATTCAATAATTCCGGTAGCATCTCAGCCGTGGTGCTCAAGTTACAGTAGCGGGGGGGCCAGCTCGGCCTAGCCGAGGAACTTTAACCTTGCCAAGAGTTGGTATCCGGGGATACCGGTATTCATGCTTTCCAAAGTGTAACCATCCACGCACTTGTGGCACTCCAGGCCACGCCAAAACTCCCTGCCTTGAAGGGGAAGGGAGGGAGGAAGGGGGTTCTGGGGGATTTCTTGTGTCTCACAGGGCTTTTCTTTCTTTCTCGCTTTTCAAACTACCGGCACAAGTGTCATACCATACATACGTCCCAGGCGTAATGAACCTGGGAAGAGGGGGTAAAAATTTGTATGGCAAATTGTCCGTGCACATCTGAGCAACCATACTCAATTCGGACCCAAATGTTCGTGTTCATTATGCCTGGTATCTGTGTATGCGCATCTGAGTTTCTAATATTCAACGCCGCAAGAAAGTAATTCATACTCACCCATTCCCGGAAAGGAAGGGAGCACTCACGCACACATGCCTAAGCATTTCCCCTAACTGATAAGGAAACCCAGTCAGTAATGAACGCCGGTGGTAGTATCGTACAGCACAGTGCAGTACTAGGAGTGCGAGCACCATAGGACCCGTGCTAGAAATCATTGCGTCCATGTATATCAAGTGCGGTACTGTGCATGCAAAGCTATCCCATGGTTCCTCGCTGCGTCTAAGAGATTAGTGGAATAAGCTCTCAGTTTGAAACTCTTGTAATCTACTACCAACCAACTCAGGAACTATACTTTCCAGATCCCGTTATTTTCGTAAACAAAGATCCCCTAGACGCAGAGCACGACGACGGACCGTGCAGCAGAGTTTTTCTCCCCCCCAACTTTTGACTTCCGCAAAATGAAAGTGCAAGCGCCGACGATGCCGTACCGTACAGTACTGTGAAGTATCCGCCCTGGTCACATCCTGTTTCTTAGACGGCAGAGATACGAGTGCGGTATCATAACTGCACCTATGCGTGTAAGGGAAGTTTCAGCCGAAAATTCAATTCGTTCCTTCCTGCTTTCTTCGGTCCCTCCCCATCTATCTTTAACCTTTCTTGCTTTCTTTCCCGGGTTCATCCTGTGGTGGTACCGTCCTATACCTAACATGTCTCGATTCCCATGCACCGTACAGCACGGTACCGTAGCTCTAATATGAGACAGTAAATGAAGTTCGTGGGTGTCTGAGGTGAAACCCGGAATAAGCGGAACCTCACGCTAAGGCGTCCAGAATTCCCCCCCTCTGGATGAAATGAGGGGATCACCCCGGAAGAAAACTGGCTTTCAGCCCTCCGCTGAGACAAATATGATAGAAGGAAAAGTACAACGGACCTTACCAGGAGAGGTTTCTTCAATATCCTATGGTGAGGCTCAATTATTCCGGTACTTGAGTACTTTCGGTAATTGTCACCCTACCCCACCAGTTCGTTCCCCAGCAGCCCTCTGCGGGAAACCTGGATGGATGAGGGGTGAATCGGAGGCGGTGCGGTAATGTTACACCGCGCGCGCTTAACCTAACCGTTGTCGTCAAGTAGCGAGTTTTCGGTTATTGCGCCAGGGATGGATAGGGTCTTGGGTCGCGGTGATTTTTTTTACTTTTTCTATATTCTTCTACAATACTCGAGTATCATACTATGAGGTATCATGCATGGTACGGGAGGGAGGCGGCGCACCTTAATCGATTATAGCTAAAAAAGGTAGGATATGATCCGCTACCGGTATGATAATAATATTATGATATACGGTAGTTCGGTATTTTTTGTAATATTATATATATTTCTCCTTTTGTTGAGGATATTGGAAGGGACACATAATTCGTTCCGATTTGAACCCGCTTCCCTCTCCCTGCTCTGATTAGAATGTTAACTTATATAGTCTATAATGAGTTAAACCTCCCAATAGATAGATCAAGTAACACCTGCAGCACAATTTGTGGTTGATGCGATGAATTATCTGGTAATTAGTCCTGGGATCGCCATGAGTGCTGCCGATCTCCAATGACAAATACTCCACCATCATCACCAACAAGTTCAATACAGTACACCCAGTTCCCCTGCTGTTTGGTTCGCTAATGCACAGATCAATTGCCTAATCGAGCTGTATGTGTCTCTGCTCGTATGAGTAGAGTGCTTCCTGTGCTACCGGTATTGTCCCGTACTGAATAGGGCAACTGCTCGTCCCACCACATTGGCCCGTGATCCTGTATCTTCTTCTGGTAGCTGCAAAAGTCGGGTTCGCTCTCTGGAAGGCCTGCCCAATTGACTTTCGCTATTTGCTTGGAGTGTGGCTATCTGAGAGTCTCCATCTCCTCGACCTCCGGTTGGCTCAGCTACTCTCAGCTCCAACCCGACTTTTACGAAAAGTTATGGGTAAATTGGGCTAACGACCACAAGCGCCACATTGTACTTTAATTTTTTTGCTTTTTTTTGCTTCTGCTGACACAGCACTTGCACCAATTGCGTGAATGTGTCATGATGCGATCTGGGCGACAAAAGAGGCGGGCAACGGTGAACATGAACATTTAACTTGACGACAACAATCACCACGCCACACAGTGAATCTAACAAGATGAAGATCCTAGAGCGCACTGAGGTATGACAATGAGAATGCGACGTGACATTTGAAGAGGGAGTTGCAATCGTTTCGGTGGTGGGTATCGTTGGAGTTGCTTATTCCCGGTGAGGTGGGGGGGGGTCCATTTCTTTTGCCACCAAACTCTCATACTGATTTACCTACGCCTGGTAAGGATCATGCATCGATGCCTACCTACAGTATCTTCCCAAAAGTTCCCCTAGGCCCGGTCCGGTGCAGTCGGCTTGATGTGTACCGTAGTGAATAAGGGTAGGAGCTGATGTCTTACGCTACAAGGTGCAGTAACTTTTTTTTCTTTTTCTTTTCCTCGTTTTTACCAATTTTTTTCAGCTACCGCCAGTAGTCCACTCGTGTATGTGATGGTGTGTTTTTTTTATGGGTCAAGGCGGGTTCACTCAGATCAGATGTGTTTGGATCATTGGGCGATCCGGTTGTGATAGCTAGCTGGAGTGCATTCGGTCCCTGCCCGGGCATGCATGTGGGTGATCGGAGACCCAGGGAATCTGGAGGTTCGACCGTTGCATTTCTCATGGGTTCCGCATGGATTTCCTGTGAGAATGAATTTGGTGCTTGTGCCTCCTAATCCTTGAGTGTCCAATCATACTCGAGTACTTGAATATCATACATCTAGCCTTGAGCAAGTAGTGAGTAGGATGGGTGAGGGTTTCATTCAGATTGCATAATTTTCTACTCTGCTATCCTTCGTTACTTATATCCTAATTGCGCCGTGGTCCGGTGGAAGCTCCTTAATACCTGATGTCTTACAAACACATAGTAAGCCATTCGGTCTCGAAAGGCCGGCCACGAAAGGGGGTCCAGGTACCCGAGTATCACACCGTATCCCACATATAGTGTTCACCGGCTTTATTAACTGTTAACACATCCAACGCGGGGAGGAATTCGATATGTCGGTATAATTTTTCCCCTCACATGCCGGTCGGAGCGAGCGCCCCCTGACAGGCCGGCACTGCATCACATCCTCACCCAAAGTACGAAGGACAAGGACAGTGAGCCCCTCAGTGGAGCAGATAGGAGGCAAATTCCCGAGGAGCTTAGGTAGATACGGGTACCATGGTGACTCGAATACGGGGACCATGTGCGATGTAGTCGAGAATTCCCTGCGCTGGGGGGAGGAACGGGGAGGCGTCTATAATATCATCGATTACAGGAGGGTATTTTTAATCTATCATATATCATGCCAGACAATCGGCAGGGGTTCAGTGTGCAAACTTGGAACCCCCCCTCTCTGCACCCCCAGACTCACCTGAAGCTGGGAGGGGAGGATGAGAAGGTATTTCGAACAAACTAGAATCAATTGAGCGAAACATGGCCTTATCAGGGTCGCATTGATAACAAAGGATGTATGGTATCTTGAGGAGGAAAAAATCATGTGGTGAAATGCATTAAAAATTATAAAAACAGCCACTCTTAAAAATACCCCCCCTAAAGCCTTGGCGCCAAGAAAAAACTCAGCTATTATTTTAATATTTTTTTTTGAAGTGGCTAATGGATCGCAGCATAGGAAAAAAGACACGAACTCAACTCAACTCAAACCATCAATTAACCTTGAGCGTAGAAATTGATCAAGCTATAATACAAATCCCATTTTACTTTCACACTGACAGAATGCATAGGCGGATTTTGAGGTCGTAGAGAGGGGGGTCCAGGTTTACACACCGAACCCCTGACGATGGTATGGCATGGTGCACTATATCTGAAGTATTGCAATGTAAGCATGCCCCACTGTACAGTCGCACCTCGCTACCCCGGACGGCCAAATTCTGAAGAATCCGTCCGGCACAGCGAGGGATCCGGGACAACGGGTCAGGCTTTGGTGGAAATAAATTTAGAGTTCACAGAGATTCATACGAGACAGTGAGGTATCCGGATTATCGAGATCCGGGACAGCGAGGTGTGACTGTAATCGATTTGTATTTTTAGAAGTTTTCCCGAAAAAAAGGGGAAAATGTGAGCCGCTCAGCTCCTCTGAAAGAGACATAAGGAACAAACCCTATCAGAGGGGGCAACCCCAACGACACGGCACTCGGCCCGATTATTTGAGCCTGTGTAGGATACAAGTATCATACGGTGGGCACCTTGTGGTTCAATCACTTGGTGTCACTCGTGGGCAAGGGCTCATCGATCGGCAAGGTTTCCTTTCTTGAAGGTCATGTCACATTGTATAACGCCGGGAACATACGACAACCCCACGGCGACTTCCCAGTCCAAGAGGCTAGCGTCTGAAGCTAGCCTAGCCATCTGTAGACAGAGATCTCGAAAGGCCAAAGCTCAAATGTGAAAAAGACGTGGAGGCAAGCACCTAAGTTAGGTACTGCGGAATTGATCAAGCTGTGGTTGCCCAAAAAAGGCTTCTTGGTGGAGAACAGCATTATCGACTAGGGAAATAATGGGATGTGGAAAGTATCCTTCCCTAACCGGTAACAAGTTGCGAGGGTTTCAAACTGAGACCCCCCCTACCCCACTCATCATCGGGATGTAGGGGTAATTTGGTTAAACTGGAAATAATGCTGGAAGGGTCATATAAATCAAATAAGGGTTTGGATCAATAGGCGAGTGAGATTCGCAAGACAGTTGCCTCCCCCTAAAGTTAGATTTTGACGATACTTGTAGGTATGCCACAGGGCACTGTTTCTATCATACCAATATTTTTCACGTTTCCGAGGGAAAAAGTTTCCCGAAGTGGTTTGGTCTGGCTCGCCTATCACCTTAAGCCACACTTTATCTGACTCCTCTAGTGCGATTTCCAGTTCAACCAAATCATGCGGTGTGAACCCCTACCGTGGCGTCGAATTGAAGAAGTTGAAGGACTGACAAACTGAGGGCCTTTGAGAGGACAGTAATAGGAGTCTAGAATTATTATTATTATTGTTATTGTTATTGTTATTTTACAAGTAATGTCTCGCTCAGAAACGCTGCCCGATTCTAGGCTGACTTAAGTTACGGGTGGCATCATAACACGAGCAACTTCCCGCGGCTGCTTGAGTCGGAGGGTGGTGGATGCGACAGGGCGCGTGGTGTGGTGCTTGTTGGCCTGTGGCTGTGGTTCCTCTTTCCTGCGTTTCGGGAAAATCCGAAGCGAGAAGCAGAGCCTCATCAGAGGTTGGAATAAACTTTGCGCCCAACAACCCGAACCACGTTGTCGGGTTCCCCCGTAACCCGTCTGAGCGCTCCCAACGAAAAAGCCCTCGGTCAGCCACACACAACCAACCAAACAACCCTTCGCCCTTTCCAACCACCCAGGGGTCTTTTTTTTTTTCTTCTTTCCCCTTTCCAGCAGTCCCCCCCTTCCTTGTTATTATTTTTTGTTTTCCTGTCGGCCTCCCTCCCAGCGCTCAGCTCCCAAGGCAATAATAATAATCTTGATCCACGCATTGAGGCAACTGTCGATCACTGTCATGTAAGTTGGTGAGGAGTGATTGTCATATCGCCTTTCCCAGAAAAGAGAAAAAAAATTAATTTTGTGGTTGGTCTGAGGCTTATTTTTCCCTTTCGAACCCTGCCCGGCAGTGGTAATGATGCTGCGTCGGGGTTGTCCTCGCCAGCGGAGTGTAACAAAATTAGTTGCTTTGCCAAGACGCTCATGTTATCAGAAAGGGATAACAACCAGAAGCAGACCAACATACCACAACATTCCCAGTCGGACTCTGCGCTCGGCGAATCTGATCACTACCCTTCTAATTCCTTCAATGCCGCCCAAAAAACGGGTTCGCGAAGAGGCAGCAGCAGCTGAAGATTCAGGTGAGAGGAAGCAGCAACCGTCCTTCAAACGTAGGCTCCGCGCTCGTCCTGCGCCCGCTACTACTGTTGCCGGCACGGCCACTCCGGTCCCGTCTAAGCCTTATCAGCACGGGAAGAAGGAGGTGGGAAACCTCGAATCTCCCGTCCCCAAAGCGAAAAAGGGACTCAAGAGCACCACGGTCGTCGCAGCTTTGGCGATCAATAGTGCCAACGACCAACCTTCCCGCTCCTATTGGCTAATGAAAGCTGAGCCAGGGACCAGAGTGGAGAAGGGAAAAGACGTCAAGTTTTCCATTGACGATCTCAGGGCATGTAAGAAGCCTGCGGGCTGGGACGGCGGTGTGTGACCACATTTGAATCCTGATGGGGGGGTGATGGGTGGATGGATGCAAATGGCGTTGTGGGATTTTTGCTAACCGGTCAATTAATTGTATCATTCGGTAAATAGTCAGGAATTACGGCGCCCGCAACAACCTGAAATCCATGAAAAGGGGGGATTTGGCATTCTTTTACCACAGGTTTGTCTGCTCCCGAGATTTTGCCATCTGAAAAGGAAAATATGACCTTGTACTATTTTTTTCTTCTTCTTTCTTCCTCAAAATGGTTATATGGATTATTCCCGAAAGCAGGGGAGACGCCCTGGTTTGCCGGGGCTAAAATGACTTATTATCACAGCAACTGCAAAGAACCGGGAATAGTAGGAATCATGGAGATAGTGCAAGAAGCTACTGTAGACGGTAAAGCATTCCCTCCTTTCCCCTTCCCCACTCACCACTACTCTGCACTACCGGTACCGGTACACAACCTGCAACTTCCCTGCGAGCCCCCTCCCCTTATCAAATTTCCCCGCAAACGTGATCTCCACCAAGCCTCTCCCCCTCCCGTCAGATCTGCCATCCATCCACCCCCTCTCTGCACAACCAACCCAACCAACCACAACTCCCGATTTCTTTCCTTCCTTCCCCCTCCTGATTATTCACACTATGCCGGTACACCTCCCTCCGCTTAATCTCGTACGATACATTTTTTTTTATTCTTTTCCCGCACCCCCACTTTCCGTCCGTCACCCGTACATATTTTAACCTCTTTACCAGAAACCGCATTCAACCCTGAAGAACCCTATTACGATCCGAAATCTTCAAGGGACAATCCGAAGTGGTTCCTGGTTCACGTAGAATTTCGCCGGAAACTAGAAAGACTGGTGGGACTGGCGGAGCTGAAGAGGTACGCGAGTATGGAGCTTTCGGCCCTCCCGCTGCTGAAGATGGGGAGGTTGAGTGTGTCTGCAGTGCCTGTGGAATGTTGGGAGTTTATCCTTTCTTTGGAGAAGATGGAAGAGGATCAGAGGTTGAGCTTGAGGGGGAACTTACCCCGCTAGTTCGTTGCTTACTTGGCCTTGCTTGGGTTCCTGTCGAGTTTGTTTTTTGATGATACATTGTGCTCTGCTCTCTCGAATACCCCATTTCTTTCTTTCCTCGTCTCCCATTCTCCCCGGAACACCTTCTCACCTTCATTCCCCCCATATACTTTTTATTTTAATCTTCACCCCTGTTCAACTTACATACTGGTCCCTCGTTCCATTGGTTCGACTCACCCACTCCCCCCCCCCTCTCTTTTCTTCTTTCTTTCCTTCTTCCCATCCCACTGCGGCGTCCTTGTATTCCTCACACACTCTCACACACACCCACACACACACACAATCCATGCATAAAATACCTGCCTACCTACATATAATACAGGCGGTACATACATGAACACATATCATATCATACACAGAAACCCTTCCAAACCAATACAATCCACCCTCATGAACACCCATTATCATACGCAA
Source organism: Tuber brumale (assembly GCA_014065205.1). Taxonomy (NCBI): domain Eukaryota; kingdom Fungi; phylum Ascomycota; class Pezizomycetes; order Pezizales; family Tuberaceae; genus Tuber; species Tuber brumale. Next base: position 485,235 of record JACCEG010000033.1, on the reverse strand, counting down.
TAATCAAGTACCGAAGTCACCAAAGTTTCCTTCCATCCAAAATACCTCAACCTATCATACCACCCCTCCATCCCCTCCCCCCGAGCACACCACCAATCGCAGTCATCCCTCCCTAAACTCAAACGGCACGGACGGAGGTCTACACCTCCCCCATCCACCCATTATCGGTCAATCACAGAACAAGTTTAAAATAAAAAGAACCTAAAAAGAAATAAAAATAAAAAGTAAACAAGTAATAAACTCGATATTATCCTCCACTCTGGTTGGTGAGCTCCAATCCTTCCTTCGAGGGCGTCGTATACCGGTTATCGTAGTACAGTATGCAAGGTTGTACTTGGTCGGCAAAAAAAAAAAAAAAACGGCTGGGTAACCGCATGAGTCTTTGGTCACGGGGGTGGGGTTGGAGCGGGGGAGAAGGGAGGGAGGGAGGGAGCGAGCGAGGACCTATTTTGCTTTGATGTTTGATTTACTCCGCTTACTTCGCTCATAGGTCGGGGGGTATCATTGGGTATGATGATAACATGAACAGGGACAAAAAAGTGGTTCGAGCAGATTGTGGTGGTTAGATAGATGGCATAAACGAATCAGCCCTCCCCCCACCCCGATACGGTACGATACGATGGCGATGAAGTTTTTTCAGCCAGCATTAATTCTTTATTTGTTTGTTGTGGTTTCCGATCGATAGGTGAATAGGTGGATAGAAATACAAATAATTTGTTTATTACAGGTGGCAGACACAGCCAGGACGTTTGCCTTGAGGGGAGGTATATAAACATAATAGGGCAGACAAAAAAGACGGTGAGAGTGAGAGAGTGTGCAAAGATCAGAGTTTGTTGAGTGGAGGAGGGAAAAAAGGATCGAAACAACGGTCGGTACTGTAAAAAGATCATAAAAAACCCCTCCCAGCCCCTTCCCACCTCCCAAAGGAAATAGATGTATAAAGAAAAGGCCCAGATGATGGAAAAAGATCGTACGAACAGCACAAATGAAATAAATGACAGGAAAGAATAAGATAAAACGAGAACTCTAAAACCAACGCCCTACAGAACAACAATTTACAATGGAGTCCCCTGATCAAAGGAAAGCGCGAAAGTATAATAAGGAAATGTTAAGAGGCGAAATAGATAAAAATATCAGAGACCAACAGTCAAGCAATAATAATAATAATGCAGGACGTAAAAGACAAACGCGAAAAACACACAGAAAGCACAGCAGGAGATAAATAATATAAATAAATAGGGAAATAAAAATGCAAAACCAAAAACGCACAGTTTGATGTCCCTCTTCTAACTTATGACAAGGAAATAGCGATAAAAACGACAATAGCCGCCCACGAATGACCTCCACGCGCCGGAAAATAGAATATACGAAAATAAAATAAGAAACGACAAAGGAAATATGTTCGTTTAACGATGGCGCTGGTCTCCGCCTTGATATCGTTCTCGCTCGTATCTCTCCCTTTCCCTTTCTCGCTCACTCTCTCGTCTTACGACACTGGCCTCTCTCATGTCGACCCCACCTAAAATTTCGGGGTGCCCGCTTCTGCCCTGAAACCCACCGGTCCGTCCATCATCCTCCATTCCAGCCAGGTCCCTCATGCTCGATCCCGGTCTCGGTAACTCGTTGACCCTGAAACCACCAAACCCGCTTTCACTTTGTCCAATTCCTCGCGGAGATGCTAAAGATGATTGCCCCCCTGCGCGTTGTGACCTGAGGGCTAAATCTCGGTAATAATCCCGTTCTTCCTCTACTTTCTTCAATCGTTGTTCCAAATCACTTATCCTCGTTGACATTTCCCGCTCTCTCTCTTTCCTCCTTTGGCGGAATCGAGCAGAGGCACCAGCATTTCGTTTCCGCTTCTCGTCTGCGCTCCTCGATGCTGCTGTTGTATTCACGGGTATTTGAATGGCCCCCTCAGCTGTATTCAGTGACATCATGTGATACCCATGCGCTCCATGTCCCGATGGTCCAGGCATTGAATATGGCCCACCATGCGGTGGGCCTCCGTGGTGACCTGAAATGTAACCTGGATGGGTATATGTGGGTGTCGTAGGGATGGGCGATTGCGAAGATTGGACATAAGAGGAATAGGGTGTATTAGGGCTGGCATTTGCCGACGATATGGGTGTGGAGAAACTTGTTGCATATTGTAAAGGGGTGGAAACGGTGGGGAAAGGGAAGCTAGGCTGAGAAGGTGGGCCCCCGACAGGCGGGTGGGCGGGCGGAGGCGGGCCTGGGGCGGTATGTATTTCGGTGCCAAACCCTGAAAGTCTCCGAGGGGCGGCGAGGGGGAAAGGACTGTCTTGTGCACTTATGATTCCAGACAAACTGGGTCTTGAAGTCTGTCGAATTCGAGATGACGGCGGAACCGCCGGCGCTATTCGACGGCCAGAGAACGTACCACCACCACCACTACTGGTGTTCCGTAAGGCTACGTCCGCAGGGTTGGATGGCTCGACAGGTGAGGGGGGCAAGGATCTTGGTGCACCATGTCGACTCAGAGCTGTGTGCACAGATGATCGTGGGGACCCAAACTGGGCCAAACTGGGCCGTCGAGAACTCTCGACGGATCTCTGGGGTGTGGGATTAAGAATGTTACTGACGTCTAGAAGGTTTATCGGTCTTTGGTCTGGACTTGCAATAGAAGATTGTGCTATAGGCACCTCTATAGTTCGAGAAGCAAATGAAGCCGAAGCTGCAAGGGATGGCACTGAACCGTCAGAGGTCTGTGAAGAAAACTGGTATCGGTCAAGCGAAGCTCGAAAGTCATGGTCGGTGTCATCCGAAGAGGTTGGTGACCTTGAGGCAGAGAAGGTCTGCGACATGGAGCCTTTCCCCCGAAGACTCTGAAGCTGCCCAAAGACAGTGCATTGACGGTCTTCCTCTCCCTCCCGACGCCCAAGGAGAAAGCCCGGCGACCGTAAGAGAAGAGGAGGATGAACTGAGGTAGCCACTAACGCCAACGTTTCGACTTATACGTAGTCCCGGGGAAACAAGAGGGAGGTACAGAATGCAGGGAAGTGGTTGATGGAGGGGAGGGGAAGGGAATGTATGAAGGAGGTGGGATGATGATGGGGTAGAAGGGGGGAATAAAGGTTGGGCGGATGGGTGGAGGAGGGTAGAGGAGGAGGGTTGGTGGGAAGGGTGGAAAGGTGGAGGAGATGAGACGGAAGCTTGGACGATCCGGAGGGAATAGGGCAGGAACGTCTGGCAACTGGGGTTTTTTTCTTTCTGTGATCTAGGAGGGATTGGCGATAGCAGGGAAATGACGTTCAACGAAATTTGGGCATGCAATTGGCGGCAAGTAGTCCACTGCAAGGCAAACAATGCCGCATGGCTCGAGGGCCAGGTGGTGGTACCAGGGATGAAAGAAACGGGAAGAGCAAGTGAGCAGGGCAAGAAATGAAAGCAGCCAGCAGAGTGGGTGGGTACCAGTGCGGGTGTTTTATTTATTTATTTATTATTATTATTTTTTTCTGGGGAGGGGAGGGGAGGTGGGGATGGGGTATTATGAACTTGGGTGAGTGGGAGAGAGCGGGTGAGTGAGTGAGTGTTGGGTGCGGTCAATGGTCAGTGGTTACCGGTACCAGAAAAATGAATGACTGAATGACCAGCCTCAGTGAATGAATGGCCGACCGACCCTGTTGGTGGCAGTGACAAGGAAAAAAGGAGAAGGGTGAGAAGGGGCTAAGGATGTTTCAATGGATGTGGTTGTTTGGATAGTGGTAGTATTAAGAGTAGCGTGCCCAATGTTTTAAAATAAAACAAACATGATTGTTGGAGGCGAAATGGCAACGGCAATATCAAGAGCTTTTAATGGTGTGGTAGGTTGAAACGGGGGGAGGGTGGTGATTTGAGGATAGTATTGGTAGTTGGGATAGGCGTGGAGGTGGTGGTGGTGGTGGTGGTGGCAGAGGTTTGGGAAATGGTAGGAATGGTGGAATATTGATTTTCAGCAGTATGCACTGTGCTCTACTCTACCCTTTCTCTGTAGGGAAAGTACCGGTACGGAACAAGGCGGATAAAGAGAAAGAAGGGTCCGGTTAAGAGCGAGAGATATGCACAAATTGGCGTAAGAGCGCCGCATTTCTCCTGGGGCTCCCAAACAAGCTGTGCAGTTGCGAGATGTGAGATGGCTAGCGGAAACGGCTTGCGAACGAACGTGGACTCGGTTCTTGGAATGCTGGCGGGCCGTCTCACCAGAGAGAGAGGAGGGTAGAGTGGAGGCGGGTGCGTGTGAAGAGCCTGGGCTCGTGTGGTGGGTATGATACCATGAGGTGTGCGTGCCTAGGTGTGCGTGTGGGTGCGTGTGCGTCCATGTATCATATTCTTCTGCCTTACGCCCCCCCCCCACCCAGCACTCGAGTATCATACTATATAACTTGCCCCACCGGTGGTCCGTCTGTCATGGATGGCCTACCAAACCATATCGGTACCGGATCCGTTCACTTCTTTGGCTTTGCTAGCTGGCTAGCTGGGGCCGAATTGGCTATTAAAGGCGGCTGTGGATGCGGATGATGCGAATTCGGTACTGGGGATATGGACCCTTTAGCTACTAATTCAACCAGCATACAATATTACGCCAGCAGAGCTCTGGGCCAATACCCTCGTAGTATTCTCCCTTTTGGGCAATCAGCTCTAGCCTTCAGCACCCAGAAGAACACCAGCCCTCCCCCTCCTTCTCCTCCTCCTCCTCCTGCTCCTTCCAGCCTTTTTGAAATAAGGTTAGGTCCAACCAGCAGCGCCAACAAGAGCACAGCACCACCGCTGTGTGTTTTCCTCTTCTCTAACACCCGGATATGGGATGGATGAGAAAAAGGCTTGGGGAGGAGGCGGGGGTTGGGACTGCATGTTTGCACAGGCTCCAAAAACCACCCTCACCACCATGCCACATTAAATCCTGACAAGCGGAATTGGGAATAGTGGTAATAATACCCTACAGGAAAGGTAAAAGTGAGCCAGGCCTCGGGCGTCACTGCACCATCACTATCAGCAAGCATCTTTTTTTTTAGAGACGAGCGGCGGCCGGATACTCGAGTACAAAGCTACAGGGGTCAAGGATAACGGATTGGTGCAGTACGGTGCATAACTAAAATTTCAGCAGAAGTGGTACACCCGAGAAAACGGCCCTGAGAGGATCTCTACAGTATTTCTTCTTGTGTCAGTCAACTCGAAAGAATATACTTGATGAATCAGGTGCATGGCCTCTAATCCAATGCCTCTATCAAAAGAAAGTTCTCTTGTGGAGCAATGGAAGCCTTGTGTTTTCAGACGAGCCAGTTGCGGCTTACCACTAATTTTGACCAAAATCAGCATCAACACCCCTGCTCCGTCCCAATCTTTTATCCTTGGCCCTTGTACTCGTACAGGTTACATGAGCCCAGCGGGCGCAAACAGCGAGAGATTGGTTAGTGGGATGTATCTCTTGGGCTTAGCAGACCCAGCAAGCAATAAGTTAAGTGGTGGACAGCGTTCCAAATAGCGAGCAGGCTGCTCGGGTGTCACAGGCTTTTCCTGCGCTTTCCCACCCCCTCGTTTTCACCGCCCGTTCCCGACACCGACTCTGGCACTCTTCCCCATCTTAGTGAGAGTGTGAGAACCCAGGACGAGAGATGTGAGACCGAAGGCATCATCGTCATCAGCAGAATTGGACGAGAGGCTTCCATTCTTTGCCCTCTCCCTCCTTCCCTTTCCCTACCGCTTCCTCAGAAATGGTTAACTGCCGACCTACCATCTACGATGCTCCAAATCGTTGTCCGTGCTTTTACTTTTTTTCCTGGAACGCTTTCCCACCCGTTCCAGCCATGCCCGCTGTTGAGTGGTCAGGTTGCCCAGGCTCGGATAGGAAAAGTAAAAAATAAAAACAAGACGAATACAGTACCGTACCGACTCTCGGGAAACAGATACCGGTGCCAGTAACTCGAGTACAGTGTGAGGGGGCTGTTTTCTTGCGTGCTCCGCACACACACATACACTCGTACACCCACAGCCATACATCCACTGCCTTATCTCTCTTTCCTGTCTCTCTCTCCCTCTCCCTCTCTCTATTTTTCCCACACTCTCTCTTCCCATTATCCTTTTTTGTGTGGGCCATCGTGGTGCACAAGGGCGTTTGTTTAAGTTGAGAAATTGGGAAACTGAATTGCGTGACCGTGCTGGAAGATCAGAATAGTCCCGACGATTTGAGTCCGGTAAGCAACAGACGAACAGGGTTTTGTGGAATGAATAATGCCAGCATACAGGGTACCTAGGTCCAACACAACATGTGTAAGCGAATTGGGCACAGTGACCGCCAACCAGACTTCAGGATAAAAAAAAAACAAATTCTGAGCGCACCAGGCGCAAATTGCCCTTAACCAAAAAGGAAGAATAAAAATCAAATAATAAAAGATTATCCAATGGTAAAATAGACCACGATGCTGGGGAATAAAAATTGTACCGTGCGATCACAATTGGAAAGAGAAAGGTTCAACGGTCGAAAAGGGAAGAAAAAACGAGAGTCAAGCCTAGAAGTATCCCGCATGAAACGGGACCAAGCGCGCACTCGAGAGCTGCTCAACACACAGACCATCCGGCCCCAAAACGGACGCCAAAATTGACTCGTGTTTCCCACACCCCGGGCACTAGATGAAGCGAGGACATGCGCAGGCACCATCCCGCTATACATCCTGGCGAGAGTCCAAACTCACGGGATACAATGCACCACTGCGACGTATCCCATGCTTGCAACACCTCGTGGGGGCGACACCACAAAAGAAAAAGATTCCTTGGCCTTTACAAGGGTGCCAATTTTCCATGGCAGTGGAAATTGGTCCAATAAGACGGAGGGGAAATTTAAGGATTAAAACCCACCTTCTTTCTTCTGTTATTATTTACTATGGTATTATTGTTATTTCCTTCTGCTTCGCCCGTGGAGGAGAGAGAGAAAGAGAGGGGGATCGAACGAACGGGCAAACGGGGTAAAATGGAAAGAAAGGAAAAATGAAACAAAAAAAAGAAAAGGACGGCAGCCGTGTCAGACACACGCACGCACTCGCATTCGCGTTCGCACTTCACACACACCACACAACCCGATGTGACTTGTGTGGTGGAAATGCATGGGTTGAGTGAAAGGTGTGTGTGCAGTGTGTGTGTGGCCGTAGGAGCGTTACTGGTTTGTATGTCGTGTCGCGCCCCCGCGCATCCAACGAAGTCACCTGCAAAGAATATCCTGCATGCATGAAATTTTGCTCACATGATGAGTGCGTTTCCGCTTAGTGGTCCATTCAAACTTACTTAGTGTCAAAGGGGGAGCAGATAGCCATCTGCAATAGCAGCACAATTGGCTGCCTTTTCGGCCTTCCTTTAGGAACGGGAGAAAATTGTGCGATAGAATGCTTCTCCTATGGCACGAAATCTAACGCACGGAGTAGCGTGAGAGCAGGAAATGCGCCTCTGCTCTGCTGCGTATGTATCATATAGTACGACTTGAGTATAGGTTACAGCATGTACAGTACGTACGTAGTATGTATGCGGAATAGGACACGGTATGCGCGAGTGCTGTACCATACAGTACCGTAGTTTGCAGGGCTTACCTTGCCCCCTCCGCCAGAAACTCTTCAGGACTCTCAATGAACATGTTAGCACCATCGGAGTAGAAAGAGAAGCTTGCGGGGGAGACAGGGTGGAGCGGAGGTCTGAGAAGGAGAAAGTACAAGAAGCAGAACCAGAACCAGAGCCAGAAAGAGGCAGACAAACCCAATCTCATAGGAGAGAAGGTGAGGGTGAAAATCTCCGGCTTGGTCCTCAGACCGGCCCAAAGTTCCCGCTGTCATCGTGATGGGTTTTCCGAACCCTTGCCCAACCCGGGAAAGACCAGGTCCACGGATAGATTAAACCACTTTCAAATAGGGGCCTGAGCAACCCATGTCGGTTTTTTTCTTAGAATGGGAAAAATTATGGACAATGTGCTTCAAATGGATACCTGCACCCCCACGGTGCCCAAAACAGAAAAGTCCAGCCTAGTAAATTCCCAAGAGTTGAGAATCTGATGATTCGAGTTTCCACAGGCCTGTATCAGGGACCCATTAGATTGGGTGCGGTCACCAAACCATCATAGTTGCATAGCTGTCATAGCGTTCGTAAATTGAGGAGGCGTGGGGGGGGGGGGGATAATAAAAATAATAAAAAATTAATGAGATTTCAGGAGAGGGATAAAGAAAGAAAAGAGAGAAGAGAGAGCAAGGAGGATCGAGGAGAAAAATGGCGGGGGGAAAGGAGGAGGACGAGGCCAATTGGGAACCCTATTCGGCGTGGGGTCAAACCACACCCCATCCGTCCTTTACAAAAGAGAAAAGGAAAGAACAGAGCAGCGCAACGATTCTGGAAATCGACATACTGGTACGGTACGCCTTGGGAAGCAAGTCTTTTTGCCTCCGGAGAGCCCGTTCTGGAAGGACGGAAATATCGGTTTGCCCTTTTTTGCCGCAGATCCAGATAGAAGCTCAAAAGAGCTCAAGTGAACTTTATCCAGAATGAGTTTCCATACCCGCCCCATGATTGCCTGCTTTTGCTTCCAATTTGGCCAGCTTTGTGTCGGCTTTGCTTGCTTGCGCCGTGTTGTGTGTGCTGTGCTGGCTATGCTGGGCCGCTGCTGCTTTTGCCACTGTATTTCGCTCTATTCCTATTTTCAAAAGAAGAGAGTACAAGTACAGGCAACTGGGTATCTTTTTGTGGAGGTTTTTCCAGTTCCGCTCGACTGATCGGGTTGGGAACACAAAACGCTGTTTGTGTTGTGCGTGATGAGGTGCAGTTGGGTGCACGGTACGGGATGGGATAGGATGGACGCAATCATCCTATCATGCCAATCCGTCTGCTAGAGCTTGGGGATTTGGGGGAAAGCCATGGCATGATCACTTGCCCCGTTCAAAAGAGAATGTCTTTCCGAAAAGTTCCCAAAGAAAGAAAGCCCCAACAACGCTAATAAAAAGGACAGCAGCAGCGACCATACAAGTACCATACCAACCTTCTCAACTCCCATACAGTGTCATGACCCATACCTCTACGAGTACGGTACCGGACCTTTGTATCGTGGCCTTTGTATGGTGACCTTTCTACCGTGGGTATGGCAAAAGGGGGGAGCAATTCGGATTTTTTATCATGATACGGTTGCGTCGCTGAATCTAGCTATGCAAACCTTTGGCACCGAGGAGGAAAGAAATGAGGAAAGAAAAAAGAAAAATCCCGTACTATCATGAATATATCCCAACCCCCCGTCCACCCCACACCCAATGGCAATTCTTGTGGTCAAGTCGTCCAAGCTGGGACACCGAAAATCAGACAGGCTATTTCCAAGACATTCAAATTGATCTTAGATACTACTCGTTACAGGCAAGAAGTATTCGATATCAGGGATTCGTCAAGGGTTAGCAAAATATATGTCAAAAAGCCCGTGGGTATCCGAGCGCCCATACAAACTCACGGCTCGTATTATCGAATACTTCTTCCCTGCTACGAGTAGCATTCTCTTAAGGGTATCGCGTGTAACGCGGCTACCCTCGTAGAGAGCTATCCAGAGCAAGCCTTCCGTGTCGGTAGTGCAGGCATCTGGCACTACGCCCTCCTTTTCCACGGTAAAGAATGTGCGCTTGTTCGATCTGGAGCCCGTCTCCAAGTCGTGATCGTAAACTACGGTACTCTTAGTTGGAGAGTTGGTGAAGGACAGTGCATTGTCTTGTCATCAGGGCCCCCTGTCCATAGTATATCCCAGCACCGTGAGCCAATCCGAAACAATACTAACTTAAACTTTAGTTTTTCCGCCAGAGCATTCTCCGTTTCTCGCCGCTGGCTGTGGAACCGCTGGTACGAGTAGTGGGGTCATAATCCTGCCCTTCTAATTTTCTCGTGAGGTGGGGTCTTACAGCCATCGGGAAGGGAAACATTTACAATCGTTTGATGGAGTATCAAATCGGGATCGAGGGGAAACACACATCCTGTAATATTTCGGCCATTGCTGTTTCGTCGGTCTGTTACCGACGCCAGCCGAAGGTAACATGAAGAGTTGTCGAAGAAATGAGCCAAATAGCGGCACACCTTGTTGTTGTGGCTCTCCCCGCCTGAGAGCTTCGGAGAAGTTAGTCCTATTCGGAAAAGATAAGTTAGCGAGAACAACTTGTCTCACTTACCATTCATGGCTCCTGCCCAGAAGCGGCCCTTCATATCAACCGCGCCGTCGTTAAACCTACTTTGGGTCCCAGCGGCGCCGTTTTACGTCAAGCCTGTGGGAAATGTGGATCTCATCCCATAGTAACACGGGGGTCAGTGGAAATATTCATTCTGGAACAGGAAAGAATCATCATCATGAACATGGTTGAGATCAAGTATGGGAAAACAGGCAGGCGGTGATAACAAAGCAAGCCTATCGGGATTAGCTTTTCTCGGCATCATCATACGGTACAGTAAACATTCTAGCCATAAGTTACTTCAATTCACCCGTCGCCTACTCGAGCAGATGACAAAAACAGGGCTAGCCGCAACGACATATTCTCCCTCATGACCCTCGATGTCTGCAGTGACACTTCATCCCGCGTCGGCGTCAGGATCAGCTTCGGTATCATTTGTTCGATTGGAGGGTGAGTCATCAAAGATTTGGTCTCACCCAATTGAATGATCGAACTTCCTTTGTGAGAGCTTGGTCCTCCCTTTGGGATTGATTGAGTATCTCCTCCATGGTGTTGGCGGGGCGCAATCCACCGGTTCCCTCTTCGTATTGTCCGTTGACAAAATTACCCGTACACCGAACAGCCATGGCAACGGACCCCTCCTCATCACCCCTCACTTGGAACTCCATATAAAGAAATTCCTCAACATCAACCAAAATCCAACCAATTTTCCTAATTCCTTTTTCTTAAGGAACTAGGCCTCCTATTCTTTACAGTCATACCAAAAAGCCTATTGCCTCCAAGCACCTCTCTGAGTTTACCAGGTGGAGATTCTCAGATTATATGAGCCTCAAATGAGCAATCACCAAATTTCTCACCATCTTAATATCTTCCTCAACACTGTTAAAGATACAATCTTAAAAAGGAGATCAAGAGGATAAGAAGAGGAAGGGTGGAGAAAGATATTCTAAAACTACCAAGGTGCAGGATGATTCCATAGTAGAGAAAGCTCTTAGCAATCGCAATACTAGCCATCCCGATATTGCTAAAAGAAGTACTCTCAATATCTCTGCTAAAACAGTATTAGGCATATGGAAATCTGTAACAAATACACAGACCTCATAGCATAATAACTGTACACAGACCCTTGATTTTTACTGAAGAGCCAACACCTCCTTCAGCCTCATTATAGAACCTGTGCATCATTAGTGAGATGTTGATAGTTGTATCCTGTAACTAAAATATCACATTAATAGAGTCTTCTTCAAAATACCATATATGTTATCACTATCTAACTGGCTGTATATAGTTTACAGGATATATTAGAGGGGACCTTTGGTGACATCTGAGAAGTGGAATAGAAGTAATCCATCAGAGATATATTGAGTTAATACGCTTCAAAGTTAGGCTTCCTAAACTTAGGCTGAAAGTGATAGGACAATTTTGGTGAAATACTCTAGGAGTTGCTGCAGTGGTGTAATCAACTAATGATATACTAAATCTACTCATACTCTTTTGAGCCTGAGATTAGCAGGAAGTTAGTTCATCTTAGAAATAAGATCCATCTATGATGGCAGACAGATCAAGAAGAAGCATGCTCAGACAGGAAGACCAAGATAAGTCAAAGACTTATAAGACATTGGTATTTCAGGCTTGAACTTGCTATTTGCACAGGTAGTCTTGCATGAAACCAATCAATTTATGACTGAAGAGCCTACTAAAATGATAATAAATATGATTAAAGTAATATAATAGTCTATGCAGTCAACTAAGATGAGGATGACTGTTTGATATAACAAATAGAGAAATTATCTTAGTAAAGGAATACAATTTTGAGACTGACAAAGGGTGTGAGAAGTTTTAGGATCAAATGGTGTCCATGCTTATAAGATTTTGTATATTTGTATATTGAAAGTAGAGTAGTAAATGGAGTGCAAAGTAGTTAGAAGTAGTGCACAAATATTCAAATGTGGAATATAAATATAGAAGTGTCTCCTAAGCTTTACAGACATCATCAAGCAACAGAGAAGAAATCTTATTAATATAAAATTATTTCCACTTATAAATCTTTATGTTAACTATTTTATTGAGATGAGCCTTCCTTGACAGATTCTCTGATCAAAGATTTTAGTCTAAGTCTTATGTCAAATACTTGAGTTGGCTTCTACCTAATAGTCAGTGAAGAGAAGACTTGCAAAAAAGTATTTGGGCAAGTAGCTAGTACAAGACAGAGTTTATTTGCATGAAGATCTGGCTCAAGAGAGATTGAAATAGGTATTAGCTCATAAACATTGAAAAAGGGAGATGTGGAGAAAATAGACAATATAAGGAGTTAAGATGACTGTAGAGAAATGAAGAAAAGAGAGAAGGAAATGGATATTTAGATATTTAAATAAAAAGTTGTATAAGGATTGTGTTAAACTGACTGCCAGAAGGGGAAAAGAGAAGATTAGTCAGATAATGACTAGTTTTTTTTTGGTCAAACTTATTATCTCTTTTTGCTTATTTTTTCTAATCCTACTTCTGCTAGTAATAGAGGTACTAGAAAGTCAATTATTAATGTTTATAATCAGTATGACTATTTAGATATATGGGAGAGCATCAAGGAAAAGGTTGGAGATGAAGAGGTATTTTTAATTATTGACAATGCTAAGACTTACTTGCCTTTTAAGAGATAACTTAGAAGGCAGGAAATTACTCTTCTGGAGATTCCTACCTATTCACAAGACCTCAATCTAATAGAAAATATTTAGGCTCTAGTGAAAGATAAGCTTCACAAGTACTATCCTGAGCTGTATCTCAGGGAGGCTTCTTCTATTAATAAGGTCAAAGAGGAAATAGAAATGGCTATTACATATTGTTGAGAACTTCTTGACCCAAAGTTTTTTGATACTTTAGCAGGATCAATAGTAGATAGGATAGAAGTAATTATTAAGGCTGCTAGATAGTATATGAAGTATTAATTTTTACAATGTATTTTTCAGAATTTTTTTCAAGCTTTCATGATAGTATAATTAGTAGGTAGTAGTATTGCCATGGCTATTCAGCATACAGGTAATTTTGTCAACAGACAGTAGAATAGCCTTTTGCCTAATTGGTATTTTAAGAGAAGGTAAGGTAGTCTATTTGTTAGAATGCCATCGACCTCAGAATCTAGGAAGCGTAGATTGAGTCTTTATTTATTAGTCAGGATAATAGTGTGTGGTATGTGTAACGAAATCCTTTTGTTGTCCTACTACTGTGACTGTAACTAGCTTGAAGTTAGTTTTACCTACTCAAGACTAACCTGGTAGTGCCTATCTATCCTCCTTGCTATATCACAATCCAGTTGTGTATTTTTTCTCATTACTGTCACTACTGAATTAGTATATTAGTAGTGATTGCTAGTTTTAACTTGTTTGAATTTTATTACTTATTTTGTTAGTTATATTCTATTGCTTTAAGTCCTCTGCTTTAGGACTTTGCCTGCTTTACCTTTCACTACTAAGATAGTAATATTATATTATTTCCTGAGAAAAGATAGTATTATTATATTTTCTAGCTACAATCTTTGGTATTTAAAGAACCTACAATCCCTTAATGATTTAGTCTCTCAAGTATTACAAAAACACTATTCTGAATATACTACAAGTTGAACTGTTACTCTATTTTTATTTCAGCTTTACGATTATGGAACAATACCTACTAATACTTCTCTTCCTATCCTAATGGTATCCAGCAATTTCTTTGAGATTCTTGAGATATTAGGAGTAGGTTACATTTTTTGATCTTGACTCAAGTACCTCTTTGATCTTCAGCATAAAACTGATTACTCTTTACCTACCTCACGTGCCTTGCCATACTGATATATTTTTCTATTCATAAGAAATATTGAGAATCTCCTAGTGAGAGCAGCTCAACCTACTTAACTACTATTTCACTTCTAGGAGACAGTAAAGGATGATTTACTAAGAGTCCTGCAATCTTGCAGGCCTCTAGCCTAAAACCACTGCAAGGCTTATCTTCCACTCAAACTCCTACTCAAGTACCAGGCAATACATAGTAACAGGAAGGCATAGATGATAAAGGTGATATAGAATACAAGGATGATGAGGAGATAAACAGTGAAGAAGATAACCAAGAAAGCATCCAAAACATGACTCTATCTTCAGCCTAGGCCTTAGTATACTAGGAAGCAGTTAAAAATAAATCAAGTCTAAACCTATAGTAAGCTACAGACCTTGGGCCTGTTCTCTTCAGGAATCCCACCCCATCAGCTACATCTCTGGTCAACTCAAATCTACTACTACCAGGAAATTCACTAAGTCTAAATCTACAGACACTTGCTTCTGAAGGAGCAAACCTACTATTTATTATAGAGCCTCCAGGATCTGGTAACCTGAGGTGCCCTGTTCCCATTCTCCGCCACTTCCTGCCAATTAGCCTTAAATAGAGCTTTTTGTTTTGATTTCTTGCACTATCTCTTGTTCAGCTCTGTATCTTGTTTATAGAGCCAAACGGCCTCCATCTTGTTATTATCCCTATTCGAAGTCCTGTATTTCTTACTATCATACATTTAAATCCCTGAGCTTTTCCTCTTTCAGTGTAGCTCTTCCTGTAAATTATCCTTAGTCTTTGAGTATCTGTCACGGTTGTGTGGCATATAGTGGAAGGAGATGTTTGTGGCAAGTGAGTGGAAGGAGATGTTTCACTATGACAAAGATATTAGTCATGAGGTTTTGGTTTTGATTTACTTTCACGCACATGACCTATTAAGAGGTCATGGGGGCAGCGCACGAGGCCAAGGGGGCTGCGCAGTTTGTTTTACTTTCACTCACATGATCTTTTTAGAGTTCATGTGGTTTATTCACATGACCAATGATGCGGTCATATGATGTTTTTCATGAGTCACGATTATGACTCATAGTTGTTAGGATTTATAAGCGGGTTGAGTGTAGGACTATAAAAGGAGGCCGGTAGAGCCTGGTAGTTAGTTCTTCACGCAACCACCTATTATACTTTCTTACCTATACTATTGAGAATAGATTCTATTCTACTACTTCAAAGGTCCTACCACGATATGACTTGATTATTAGCGTTCAAGAAAGGAACGTAGACAACGGTCTAAGAATAATAATCAAGGTCTTGGTAAGAAGAAGGAACGAAGTAACAGAACACTAAGGAAGAGAAGTATTGCACTATTACAAAGAGACTGACAGAGGGCTGTTGCCTGTCGCAAGACATATATCGACATCGGGAGATAGGTAGGATACCTAACAGTATCTCTTGTTTTATAGCCTACTGTTTACTATAACTGCCTTCTGTAGATCATATACCTAAACTATATATACAAAAACTTTACACTAATATATGTGCATAAAATCATATACATAAAACAATAATCTAGCACATAAATTATATAAGTTACTTGCTCATAAATGACCTGCTCTTTAATCATACTTAGGTAAATTATATACACCCTGTTAGCTATTATGTATATTTATCTTTTTGACAAGACTAACTTGTATATATAAATGATATAATACAGACTTATTATTAGACTATTCTGCGTTGGTATCCAATTTGAATCTATATTTCACCCTTGAATAGTATCATATTACATATAGTTATAGAGTGCTACTCAGGCTAATGCCAGAGATGGAATGTATTTATAAATCTGGGTAATAGTTATGCTAAAGCTCTTATAAGTGTAGACAAGTAATATACATATGGTAAGACATATAAAGTACCCCCATCTCTCCATGGCCATAAATGGCTACAATATATGAAAACAGAAAAAGGAAATGTAAAGAAATTATAATGAATCAAGAGAGCAAAATCACAAAAAAAAAGTACAAAAGGGAATGCCTTGGTGGGTATTAGGCGGATGCCAAACTCAAGTATATAACTGAGGGACGTAGGCCCGAAATCTTTGATTGGAGAATCTGTCGAGGAAGGCTCGTCTCGATAAAGTAAGGTAAGGTAAAGATTTAAAGTGTGAAACAATATTATATTGATAAGATCTCTTCTCTGTTGCTTGATGATATCTGTAAAGCTCGGGAGGCACTTCGATATTTATATCCCGCGTCTGAGTATTCGCGGACTACTTCTAACTATGATGCCTCCGCAGTACCACCCTGGTTTTAATACGCAAGCGTCCAGAATCTTCTAAGTGCGAACACCGTTTGACCCTGAAACTTATCAGACCCTTTTGCGGACTCGGAATAGTATTCCTCTGTTGAGATGACTGCGCTATTTGTTATACCAAACAGCAGCCTCCAACTTAGATGTCCGCATAGACTTTTATATGACTTTAGTCTTGTTGACTATCGTCCCAGTCGTCTCTTCGGTCATAAAGTGATCAGGTTCATGCCGGCCCACCTAGTGCCAATCGCAAGTCCGAGCCCGACGTATCAGCGTCTTAGGGGGCTCTAACTTATCTAGGTCTTCTATTCTGAGCGTGCTTCCCCTTGGTCCGCCGGCCTCCGTAGAGGGGTCCTATTATTAGGACCAACCAACCTACAGCTGATCTCAGAAGGGTATGGGTAGATTTGGCATACCCCTTATAGCTTTCACCACTGGGATATCCTCCTAGAGTATTTCGCCAAAAACGTGCCGTCACCTCTGGCCCATAGTTAGGGAGCCTAACCTTGAAGCCTAATATCTCAATACGCCTCTTCCGGATTTCCTCATTTCCACTTCTCAGATGTCGCCAAAGGTCCACTCTCATATATCATGTGAACAGCATGTGGCCGGACGGACGGCGACGACATATATGGTGTTATGAGGTGGGCTTCATTGATGTGACATTTTAGTTATGAGACGCAACTCTCGAAATCTCGCTAATGACGTGCGGGCCCCTTAAGGGGGCCGGAGTGGGGTGTTGGCTCCGGTAAATTGAGGGTCTGTGCACAGCTACCCTACCGTGGGTCTGTGCACATGTCTCAGATTTCCATATGCCTAACATGAGCTCCCTCCTACCAGGCTTCGTCTCGAATTCCTTTATAACCATTTTATAATTTCTTCTAAATACATTTTAAGACTCAGTGTGGTCAGGGTAAAAAACCTCCCATGTTTACTTGGCCACAGTAGAAAAACCTTTGCCTCACTATCTTACTTCTGCCCTTCCTGGCATGTCCAGATTTTGATTATGAAAATTCTTCACAACTTCCTCCGCATTTTCCATACCGGTGGCAGGCTCCCATGTGTTCTCATCTTCCGAACACCCTTGCCATTTAACAAAGTACCACAGTTCCCACTTCTCTGGATAGCGGCCGCGTACTTGTTTCCTGTAAGAACGAATCTCACTTCTTGCGATTTTTTCAACCTCCCGTTGCAGATCGCCGTCAATATCCTCCGGTTCTCTAGGGGGTTGTTGGCGATTGTCATGAACTGACTCGCAGTAGGGTTCCAATAGTGCGATATGGAATACGGGGTGAATGTTCCATCGATCGGATATGTAGAGCTTAAATGCTCTGGACCTGCATTTTTCCGTAATTTGGAACAGGCCGTATAGCTTTGGACTTAGCTTTTCGGATTTCCGTCGGGTGCGGATGTTTTTTGCATTTAACATTACTTTGTCCTCAATCTTGAAATCTGGCTATTGTAGAGCTTTCCGGTCATAAGATTTCGACATCCCTTCTTGTGTCTTTTCTAGTGACCCTCTTACTTGTTCATTTATCGTCTTAATCCAGTTTGCGTAAAGTGTCACTCCTGGATTTTGAGCTTCGCGCTCTTTCATTCACTCTGTCTGTGGATGGAATACGTAGTGCGCATAGAATGGAGATATCCCGTGAGCATTGGTTGCGGAGTTGTTATAGGCGTGTTCAGCTACCAGTAGCAGCTGATACCAGTCATCCTGATCGTAATTGACAAAACTTCGAAGGTAACCTTCCAGCACTTAGTTGGTACGTTCGGTTTGTTCGTCAGTCTGAGGGTGGTATGCCATTGACATTCTTCGCTTAATTTCCAGCGCCTTGCAACGGGATTCCCAATATTCTCCTGCAAACTTTGAGTCCATGTCTGAGAGCATTTCGGTTGGTAGGCCATGCAGCCTCCATACTTCTTTCAGGAATGCGTTTGCGACATTCTTGGCCGTAGCCGAGGTCTGAAGTCCGATGAAATGTGCCAACTTTGTGAATCGATCGACTACTACCATTATCTGAGTGCATCCTTGCGACTCTGGTAGTTGGGTAATGAAGTCCACTAAGATGGACGCCCATGCTGCGTAGGGTATTTGCAGTGGTTGCAATAATCCGTACTTAGCGTGTCTAGGCGATTTGTTATGTTGGCATTCATCGCAGGATCGTACGTAGTCGTTGACCCATGCTGCAAGTCCTTTCTAGTAGAAGTCTCACATGATTATTTCTAAAGTTTTTTCTTGTCCTAAATGTACTGCAACTTTTGCATCGTGACATCCTTCTGCGATCTTGGTATATAGTGCCTAACTGTCTGGTACAAATAGTCTTTGCTTATAATATAGTAGATCGTCGGTTAAGGTTTAGTCTTTGTGGAAATCATTTCCTTTGTTTCGTAATCTGACGAGTTCTTCCCTCCATTGCCTCCCAGCTGCGTCTGACTCGATGGCTGCCTGTATCTCGCTTAGGAATTCAGGTTTGAACTCCTTCATACCCTTTTGCAGGATAATAGCATTTGACATTAGAACCTTTTCGGGTACTTCTGAAATATTGTACCAATGTTCGTTGTCTTTAGCACATGCCTGTAGGTAGCTGATGCTAGGTTCCTGTTCCTTGACGATCAAGGATCTTGTCGCTATATCAGTGCTTCCGAATCCCGCGGTTCCTCACTCCCTTTCTTCCAAGTCGTCGACTTCCATCATATGCGAGGTGTTGACCTTTTCTACCACTAGTTGAGCTATGCGATCGCCCATTCTTATTTGGCAGTCCACATCTTTATGGTTGAAAAGTACGACTTTGAGTTTGCCAGTGTAATCAGCATCGATTACTCCTACGCCGGTAGAGATTCCACTTTGAACCACTAATCTACTTTTTGGGGCAACTCTTCCGTAACTTCCTTGAGGTATCCCCACAGCTATACCCGTCCTTATCAATGCTTGTCCATATTTCTGGACAATGTCATCCTCTATGGCATATAGGGTATGCCCTGCTGCCATTCTTGAGCCCTTTGTTGGCAAGTATGCCTTTTTGCTCAATCTCTTGACCCTAGTCACGGGTTTCTTTCCACCTCTTTGAGGTTCTAGATCCAAATTTTTATCTCCATCCCAGTCCTCTCCTTCATCGCCTACCCTCGCCACTAGCGATACCAGGAAATTTTCTTCTTTTGAAGTTTTCTGTTCGTGATGCGTAGCTCCCTCCTCAGGATGGTACTCTGGCCATCTGCTTAATGCATCCGGCTTTCCGCCCTTTGTGCCTGGTCAGTATACAATGTGAAAATTGTATTCTACCAACTTCTGAGCCCATCGAATTTGACGGCCACTCCCGACTTTTGAGGTGAGGAAGTATTGTAGGTTCTGATGGTCAGTAAAGACTGAAATTGGTTTCTCCGTCCCAATCAAGTAGTGTCTTCATTCTTTAAAAGCTTCTAGGATCGCGAGAAGTTCTTTATCATGAATCTCATAATTGCGCTCCGCTGAGTTTAATTTTCTGGAATGGAAAGCTGCTGGATGTAATCTTTTCTCAAAGTATTGAGAAAGGACGCAGCCGAGTGCCAAATCGCTAGCGTCCGTTTCTACCATCGTTTCTCTTTCGGGAAAAAGGTGGTGGAGTATTGGGGCTGTGGTGAATCGCTGCTTTAGCTCTGCAAAAGCAGTGCCCTGTTCAATTCCCCATTTAAAATTCTTAGGATTTTCTTGTAATGTCTCAGTTATTGGCTTGCAAATAGCCGAGAAGTTTTTTATAAATTGTCGGTAAAAGTTAGCATATCCCATAAAGACTTGTACTTCTCTAACTGACTTAGGTGCTTTCCAGACCATTATGGATTCCACCTTTTGGGTGCTCATAGACACCCCATTGACCGCCACCATATAACTGAGGAATTCTACCTCCGTGGCATGGAAAGGCAACCTTTTTAGCGATACCGCTAATTGAAAGTCCGCTAGACTTTGTAAAACTCTTTTAACAGCTTCAAGATGTTCCTTCTCGTTTTTTGAATAAATGAGAATATCATCAAGGTAACATACGACTCCAATGTCAAGGTATTCCTGAAGAACTTGGTTCATCATATCTTGGAAGGTTGCCGGAGGGTTGATTAACCCAAAAGGCATAACCTTATATTCGTAATGTCCGTATCTTGTACGGAACGCCGTTTTCCATTCATCTCCTTCTTTTATCCTAATCCAGTGGTAGCCGTCCTTAAGGTCTAACTTGGTGAAGATCTTTGCGCCGGCTACTCTATCTCTGAGTTTGGACATTAGTGGAAGGGGATGTTTGTTGAGGATAGTAATCTTATTTAGATTTTGATAATCCACAACCAGGCGTAGTCTGCCATCTGGCTTAGGTACGAATAATATTGGTGCTCCGACTGGTGATGGACTCCTTGTGATCTTTCCTTGTTTGATCATCGTTTCCAGGTATTCCCGTAACGCCTTGAGCAGTTTTTCGGATAGTGGATATATCGGCCCCCAGCGGGGAGTTGATCCTGGAATCAACTTAATTTCATGATCGAATGTCTGTCTAGGTGCTAATTTTTCTGCCGTGTGGGCTTCAAACAAATATTTGTAATTCCAGTATTCTTGCGGTAATGATTCGAGTTCTACAGTATTTTCGATAGCTCCAATTCTTCCGATGCGACAGGCATTAGGATCCCAAGCGACGGATTTGTCATACTTGAACATATCCGCTATTCCTTCATCTTCCCCCATGCAGTTTTTGCAACATGTTGCGGAGAAAGTCCAATTTTCTGCATGTTCTAGGTGAGAAACTGGGTGTTCACGATGCCACCAACCAAACGGAATTATCATTCCATAGTGACCTGCCTTAGCCACTTCACAAGACACTTCAGAAATCTGTCGGTTTTTTCCTATTTCCAATTTACTAGGGAGAGTGTAATACTTCCCTCCTGAGGCGGCTGACGATACGTCAAACACCAAGATATAAACTGCATTACTGCGTTCTACTGTAGGAACGCGAAGGTCTGCAACTAGATCCTTGTTGATAAGGAACACGTTGGATCCCGAGTCTAATAGGACTTTAATTTTGGATCACTTATCGTGTATATGGAGGTAAGCGATCCCCTGCGGACAGTTGTATCGTCTTGGTTTTGGAGCTTCCAACTCCATGCGCTTAGTGTGGATAAGATTTTCTTGGTTCTTTCGTTTAGGCATCGTTGGTGTTGGATGTAGGTAACAAGATGTTTGTTACTATGCCCACGTAGTTTCGACCATTGAGGTCTCCTCAGACAAACTAGTAACTCTTTAGCTCTAACAATCTGGGTCTACATACTAAGCGGTGTTTCACCAATACGCAATTCCGCATGACATGCTTTCAGGCTGGATACCTTCTCATGACGTACCAGACCTAGGCTCATACCAGATTTTCGGGCGGTTATTAGCCATTTTACTCCCCTACTGTGGGGTTCCCGTATTCACTGAATCGTTTCCCTTATGATTTCGGTTATCTGTCCAGCTCCCTGATAGGGGCCTTGCGCACCAAAGCGCTACATCCCTATCCCACACTCTGGCCAGAAGGCAAGACAGTATATACGTATAATACGACTCAGACTTGTGCGGTAGGTAGAACGGCCCGCCTCGCTTGTCCTCCTGTCATGTATTGTTATCAGGTAGATCTTGCATTGCTATGTCCCCACTTCTTCAGCATAGTAACTTGCTTGCACACGGGTAGCAGGCAACCACTAGGTGACTGGAGGAACTTCGTACTGTTGGCTCCTGGGCCATGTGGGCATGTTAACTATCCTCTCTTTCGATTAAGACTCTCCATATATTGATTCTTGTGTTCCAGCTCGCAAGTCCCTCCTGCGGTCCCTTCACTTAGAGCCCATGTGCATTGATCCTGAAAGGAGAGACTTGCTTCCTGCCGCTTTGATCATTTTGAGTTTTGACTCCCGTAGTTGCACACGGACTACCCGATCCCCGTCCTGGTTGGTACCCAATACACCCCAGCCAAAGGGGGTTTCCATTTCAATTCCTGTTCCACTTGGGACACTGAATACCCAAACGCCGTCACCGTTGGTGCCAATGAACTAACCTAGGGTAGTTCTTCGTCGTCTGCCAGTTCCCAGATTTTATTCACGCGGGCTGGGTGTTGAACAGTTGCGACTTTGCGAGCCAATTTAGGCTTGACGATAGCCGATCTTGCTCGTCGAATTCCCATTTTTATCGGTCTTGAGCTAACCATTGCCGCCAATATATGGGCGTCTCCCCAACACATCTGATAGCTGTGGTTTTTCTTCCCACAACGTGTGCAATCTCCTTCTTTCCTTTGAGTGTCTATTACACGCTGCGGAATACCAGTATGGGCCTGGGCAAAGTTTGTATGGGTAGTCTTTGTCGCACCTCCCACCCTCTTCCTGGGCTTCTCCGGTTCATCGTCCCTTTTCTGTTTTTATAGTGGGACTCTACCTCCCTTGACATAAGGTTTAGTATTCCTTTGTTGCTTTGGTTTAGAGTCCCGTCGGTCTTCCCTTTTGACCTCTTGGACTATTTTAGGCTTGGACGGTGGGTCTTGCCTAATTTTCTTTCTGGCTAGCAGTCCTTCTTCTGACTGTCCGCATAGCCTTAGTGCCTCTTCCCATTCTTGATCTGTCGTATATTGCAGGGCCAAAAACCTGCGGACAATTTGTTCAGGAAGTTTGTCTTCGACTTCCTGTCTCCAGGACTCCCCAGTCATGCATGCACGAATGTTATGGTCATGCATGACTGTCAGATAGCATTCAATACTGCCGTCGTACGTGACCAGTTTCATTGCTCGAAGAGCTAGTCTTTCGGCTTCTACCGGGGCGAATTGCTTGATCATATCATATTCAAAGCAAGTCCATGTTGCCAGCTCTGGCTGCTGGGTTTCCCCTTGAAGTCCGTCCATAGCCTTCCAGTACCATATGGTATAAGGAAGGACTATGTCTCCTTTCGTATGGCTGAGTGCATATATGATACATTCCGGGGCCTCATCCCAGATTCGAGGGTTTCTTTCGAAATAGTCGGTGCATTGCAAAATCCACACATATATATCTTTTGCGGGTCTGTCTTCAAAGAATGGGTGTGGCTCTGATGGTCGCTTAATATTCAGCGCCATTGCGTTGGCAAGTGTTTCTGCCATGCCAGACTATTCTGGTGTCTGTCCTTGCCTGCCTCGGCTAGGACCTCCTCTCCTCCTTCCTCTTTCATCATCATGATCATCATCATCGTCGTCACTTGGATCTCCTGGGTTACCTCCCTGGGCACCTGAGGGGAATGCATCAGCGGTTTCTCGGCCTTTGCCCTTGTCCCTGCGTGTAGGTGGGGCGTAGTACTCCCCGTCATCAGTTTCTTAGACTGTGGGTAAGGGTGTGGGTCCTCCTGCTTCGGGACTTGGTGCCGCGGCTAGTATCTTATTTATGGCCGCTGTCAACCCTTTTATGGATTGGTTTGTCACGATATTCTGTAGTTGTTGCTGGTCTTAAGACCTGCGAATTTCCGCTTGGCGCGTAGTCTGATCTGTGCGCATTTGACCTAGAGTACGGTTGACCTGTCTTTTGCGAGTGATACTCTGGGCACGGAATTTGACGAATTCTGCTCTTAGACTGAGGACCATTTGTTCCAGAGTCTGGTCTCGGGCTAATGGCGCTTGGCTTTCTTCCCCGCGGGTTCCATGTAACCTCGTAGTTACCTCTTCATATTTTTGTTGACGCTGTTCTTGAGCGTCAATTTTCTTTGCAACTTCGCGCAACATCCCTTCTTGTATCCCCTTGACTTCGCTTTCCACGCCTGCCAGCTGCATCAACAAAATTGCAATATTGTTATAGTGGACATCTTGTCCATCGGCGATTTGCTGTTGAACCTTAATTAATTTTAACGTATTATCTTGAGTGGCTCCCTTCAAATGTTTGAAGGCGATGTTGGCTTGATCGAGTGAGGGATCTATGTCTTGTCTTATTTGACCCAACGTTACCCCAAGACGCGCAGCCACTCTGGCTAAGTTTGCAGCGTGGTCTCCTGGTCTCGGTGTGGGGGCCCTTGATATCCTATGAGTGCTTGCGACACTAGAGGATCGGTGAGAAGGTAAATTTCCTCTTCGGGACGTAGGTTCATGAGGTGTCGAAGGGAAGGGACTATGAATAGCAGAATCATCCGCTTTGTCTGTCGTGTTGGGTTGGGTATCCATAGGTTCACCCGCCGTTATTCTCTTCCTCGGGTCCTGAGGTCTCTCAGCCATTGTGATGCTTTCCAGGTATGCTAATTGCTCTAATAGCCCTGGATGAGTGATTACTGGTACTTCATACCAGAGTTCTCGATATCCTATAAAAGGTTTAAGGAATCGTATGTAAGGTATCCAACGTTTGAGATACTCTAGGAGTGTAGGTATAAAAGGATTCGGTTGGTCCGACTCTGGACTCAAAACCTGAATCTCCTTTTTTTACGAGGTTTAGGATGTACTTATAGTACATATAAGGATTTTATCAGGCCCAAGCCGAGGGGATGTCTGGCTCTCGAATAGCTGTGCCTGAATTCTGGTTATTGGAGTACTGGGTACTCCAATCGACGAAGTTTTCTGACTTAGTGAAACTCCACTTGAAGTCCGGACCGTACCAAGTACGGTATATGCAATTAAATTGATCCCTCGTTGGGATCCCGAAAGGTGTGGTGAACCACGAGGGTTCTGTGATAAACTCTTCATCGATTTCGAATAGCTCGCTGTCGAAGACTTCTTCGAATGTTTGAATATAGATGGAACTGTAAGGTGCTTCAAAAATGTAATCGTAGTCTGAACTAAGGGTGGAGTTTGAAGTGAACTCGTAGTTCATATAGTGAACCTTGGTAACAGGAGAACTATCAATATACTGTTAGGCGGACGCCAAACTCAAGTATATAACTGAGGGATGTAGGCCCGAAATCTTTGATTGGAGAATCTGTCGAGGAAGGCTCNAGTAAGGTAAGGTAAAGATTTAAAGTGTGAAACAATATTATATTGATAAGATCTCTTCTCCGTTGCTTGATGATGTCTGTAAAGCTCAGGAGGCACTTCGATATTTATATCCCGCGTCTGGGTGTTCGCGGACTATTTCTAACTATTATGCCTCCGAAGTACCACCCTGGTTTTAATACGCAAACATCCAGAATCTTCTAAGTGCGAACACCGTTTGACCCTGAAACTTATCACACCCTTTTGCGGACTCGAAATAGTATTCCTCCGTTGAGATGACTGCGCTATTTATTATACCAAACAGCAGCCTCCAACTTAGATGTCCGCAGAGACTTTTATATGACTTTAGTCTTGTTGACTATCGTCCCAGTCTTCTCTTCGGTCATAAAGTGATCAGGTTTATACCGGGCTACCTAGTGCCAATCGCAAGTCCGAGCCCGATGTGTCAGCGTCTTAGGGGGCTCCAACTTACCTAGGTCTTCCATTCTGAGCGTGCTTCCCCTTGGTCCGCCGGCCTCCATAGAAGGGTCCTATTATTAGGACCAACCAACCTACAGCTGATCTCAGAATGGTATCGGTGGATTCGGCATACCCCTAATAGCTTTCACTACTGGGATATCCTCCTAGAGTATTTCGCCGAAAACGTCCTGTCACTTTAGGCCCATAGTTAGGGAGCTTAACTTTAAAGCCTACTATCTCAATGTGCCTCCCACGGATTTCCTCCGTTCCACTTCTCAGATATCGCCAAACGTGCTCTCTCGTATATCCTGCGAACAGCATGCGGTTGGACAGACAGCGGCGAAGTATATGGTGTTATGAAATGGGCTTCATTGATGTGACATTTTAGTCATGGGACGCAACTCTCGAAATCTCGCTAATGATGTGCGGGCCCCATAAGGGGGCCGGCGTGGGGTGTTGGCTCCGGTAAATTGAGGGTCTGTGCGTAGTTACCCTACCGTGGGTCTGTGCACATGTCTCGGATTTCCATATGCCTAACAGTGGGCCTTACTCCTACCGATCCAACTAGTACAAGCCCTACCATTCTGAGTTCCACCAGCCCTAATTCCACTACTTTACCTACTACAGATCTCAACAGTGAAGCTAGTACTGGCACCAGACTCTCGAGAATCCTATTGAGATCTAGTCCTCCAGCTTTTCCTATGACTTAGATGCCCCTGACCTCCTGTGGGACCATTTCCTACTTTATTGCCCATCACATCTCTCCCCTCATTGCTCTTCTCATTGCCCTCCTCATTCCTCCCCCCATTGCCCTCCTCATTGCCCTTCCTATCCCTGTCTCTGCCATCATCCTCACTTTTCTCATCCTCTACCCTATTATTGCCATCATTACCATCATTCTTCCCAGTATTTCTAGTCATTCATAACAAGTGGAAATGCTGGTAGTACCTGGTAGTTAGAGGTTTATCATCATCATGATCATCACTGTCATTATCGTTGTTATCATCCTGTAGGTTGAGAGCAGCCCACCTCAGATGGCACCTCTCCTCCTCCCATATTTTCCAACCTGGCTTCTCAGCTATGACATTCATAACATCGTCAACTAACCACAGGATGGAGACCATGAGAGTCATATGACTAATATCTGCTACACCTATAATACCAGTTATGAAGAATTAGTAAATTATATGACTTTATTAGGATAGGAACTTACCAGCCATATTTATGACCAGTGACTCCACAACTTTCATCTGAAAGTATCCAATAGCTGACCTCTGCTAATGTAATTGTTATTGGAGAGGCAGGTTTGCAATAATCTCCTGGTAGAGACAGTAAATTAGAGCCTTTGGGATCAAGTATCCTCCATCCTGACAGTACTCGACAATCTCTGCCATTGAAAAACCTGCCTAGTAGGTATTCAACTGACTACTCCACACTATCAACAACTCTCACCGTTCTCATTCCTCTAGGGTAGAAGGTTGGGAGTAACCAATTACCACCTTTTATTTGAGTTCAATATGCTTTTCTCCACTCATGCTTGCCATCTGAGAGGGATTAGTTAAGGGTTTCTTTTTCTCTAAAAAAAGAATGAGAGAATATTCAATTTAGTCCACTTGATTCTAGGCTAGTCAAAGAAGGTTGTCGCAGAAAGCAGTGGTGTTTTCATGGAGAGTGAGAGCTTGTGATTACAGGTATTGGTAGTGAGATATAAAAAAGTATGGTAACTAGCCAAAGTTCAAGTACTGGTGTATACATATTCTTCAAATTTAGGTATATGGATGCTTATGGATCCTATAGTTTTTCTTTTAAAAAAGTAGTAGTGTTTGTATTTGCTGTGAGAAAAAGCTTTATCAGAATTCTAATAGTTAAGAAGTATAATACTTTATAACTGATAAAATAGTATTAACCATTTCATCAACTCTACTTTTAAATCTACTTTTGTGATGTATTAAGGGCTTTTCTGGAGCCCCGAGTTGTTTAGATTTATGAGTACTAGTCAACATGTACAGATGAACTAATTACTATTAAAACAAGTGTGTATCCTAATATCTGTTGAATTGTACCTTGGTCAAGAGTGTATATGTCTGAAACAAAATATACCCCTTATACTATGATTTATACACCAAATTACCTTGAAAATAATGTACACAAGATTGTATATGTATATATCTCTCTGCTCAGGTATGAAGCTGTACAGTACAATTAGCAAATGATGTCATTAGCTAGCTGTGTTTTTCATTTCAAATGTGATTGAATAGCAAGTCTACAACCACTATTATTGATTGATCCAGCAAGTAAAAATCAGGAGTCTTGAATCTGGGTGATAGTACAAGGAAGATATGAGGCAGAGTTGTTTGTTGGTGATGGTTTTTGACCTTAAACACGTAAGTAGATATTGTTTTCAAGTTAACTTCCTGTTGCACTCTTCTTTCCTTTCTAATACAAGACCAACTACCACTTTTACTTTCTTCTCGTAAGCCTTGATACTGGTACACTGTATGAGTTTATGCTATTCTTTCCTGAACTGCACCTCTATACCTATTGAATTAGCAAAGTATGTATACCAAAATAGAACCCTCTGACCACTTCTACCTTTCTACTCTACTACCTTCTGCCTCCTTACTCAGCTACCCCACTATTTGGCTACCCTCTACCTTCCTACTCAGTTACTTCCCCAACACATCATACGCAAAGCCACCCTGGGGTAATGGGTATTTGTACTACCAATAGTGAGTTAGTCACAATCTGTATCTTAGTTCCTACAATTCATATACATGAATTCATATACATGAATTCATATGTACAAATTCATATGTACAAATTCATATGCATGATTCATATGTATAAGCTAATGCGAAGAAATAGAAAAAATATGAGTAATGCCTACATCTTACAAGTAGAAACCTTATCCGACCAGGGCTTTGGGTCATTCAGTAAATCCCAAAACTATCCTTTGGAATGAGTACAAGGCAAATCGTATGCCTCTTGAAACTGTCTTTGAATATGCCTGCATGGACTAAGGTAATTACTTAAATCAATACCATAACTTCGTGCAAAGCTATATAGACTACCATGAGCTTGAGACTGACATCAAAGCTGAGATAGACCAAGTGATGATTGAGGAAGAAAATAGTATCTTAGAGGATAAAGGTTAGGCAATATTGGGGGACTAGTTGTAATACTATTCAAACTAGTATGATAAGAATAGTTTGCTGCTTGCTAATCTGTCAATCCCAATCGCAGTTCATACTGGGCCAGGTTAGCTAGTTGCTATAACTCGTACACTAAAGGTATGGCCTGCCATTTAAATGAGGAACCTCCTAGTACACACGACCAAGAGACTGAGAAGCTGCTTGACCAACTCGTTCTCCCATACCAGCCTATCCTTCCCTGCCATAGTATCAATAGCTCCTCCTTACCCCCATCCGAAATGGCTCCACGTTCTTCATCCTATATGCCCTCATCCAGGGCACCACTAACTTTCTTGAGAGCTTCTTCTCTTTTAGTCAGTTTCCTATGACAAAGTCTTTCATTTTAGGTAAAGGCAGCAGAACAGATTGAGAGTGTGACTAGGTCGATGTCATCTTATACCAGGAGTCTCCTGGAGTTGGTCCTAGCATTATTATGAGCTGCAATGATTGCAAGTGATAGAATTGTGAAAGAACCTGTCTTCAAGTACATGAGACTAAGGATTGGCTTGGGAAGAGATTCTGGTACTGGTATGACACAATCAAGTAAGTAATTATTAAATCCCATTAAATTTATTTCCTAGTTCTATTTGTAATATATATACATTAATATTCAGGTTTTCTCTAGCCCAAAAAAGTCTTTTTTCTTTTTCTTATTTATCTTCATATATTCTTAGTTAAGGGAAAAGAACTTGTATACAGTGCTAGCTATGATATAAAAACAACCTTAATTCCAATCCACATAAAAGAAAAGAAATTTCATACTAATCTCTGTGGACATAATCCTCCAAGTGTATTCGATAGCTGATACCAAATCCCTAAGGAACTAAAACAAATAAACACATAGTCTTATCAAAAATTACACTAAAGCAAACTAAAACAAGCTAGGATAATGTAGTACCTTGTAACCTAAGACCAAACACAGGAAGAACAGTAGTGGAGGTCAGGGTTACTACTTCAAGGAGGAGAGTGGAGCAAGTGGGCAGCATTCCTGGGGGGAAGCCAGTCGCAGTTTTGTTAATGTAGGCTACTAGGGCCAGGTACTGGACCTTGACGGACTAGAGAAGGCTGTACTGCTCTAGGTCCTCAAGCATTGGGAAGAGATACTTCTGGTATATGGAGCGGGCTGAGTAGTGAAGGATGGCATGTGAGAAGTCTTGCTCATCTTTCTCACAAAGGTAGTAGATAGGGGAAGGGTCTTCGGTGAATCATAATAGATGTATAGTGAGATAGCCTTTTTCTGTACACATTTGATGGATTCTTCTTGTCCTAAATCACCCAAGACCAGTAAAGGGGTAGTGGTGAGGTGCTGCTTGTAGGCATAAGAGTGGGGCGGGTGGAACTGGCTACACTAGTCATGGAGCAGCTGAGCTTGGATGGCTGTCTTTGCTGACCTATAGGAGTATGTAGTTTCCTGGAGGGGGGGGGAGCCGGCCAGCGGGGAGTAAAGAGGGGCTCAGGTATAGGAGGAAGCCACTTGGATTGATGAAAGGGAGCATCCTGTAGGCTATTGTATCTAGGAGGAAGTGTTTCCTTATCGGGGGTGAGGAAACAGGGAATTTCTATAGCAGGGGGGCATATGCTGATATTAGTCTCCTGGTATAATACCTGTGGTCTTCTGGTGAGCTGTAGGCAGAGTTGGTTGGGAAGGTTGTATGGAGGCAGGCCGTCACTGGATTGGTATCAGAGGGGAGACAGAATAGCCTAAAAGCTATTAGCCTCTAGTAGTAGGTTATGAGGAGGGAGAGAGGAGGCAGTATTGATTTGCAGGCTAGTGAGCGCATGGGTGTAAATGAGAAGCAGTTTGTAATCCATCTCTGAATAGTTCTCCAGAAGACTGACATCCTGTCAAGCATCATGAGGCTAGGTGAAAAGAGGTTTAAGCTATAAAGGAGAATAGGTCCCACTAATGAGGTAGCTAGTCGGTGGCAGAATAAGGGGACAAGGCCTTTACCTGGTCTGGATAGTCTTCTAATGGTGTTCAGAGCACGCTGGGCCAGAGCAAGCCTGTGGGAAAAGTAGGAAGTTGTGCCTCTCATGCATGAGGTTGTTGTGGGTTCGAACCAGTAATCAAGCTAGCATAGAAAGTTTGACAGGTAGAAGAGCTGCTTGTCCAACAGGATCAGGATATTTGGAGGAGGGGTTTTCTGGGCCGGTGTGGACTAGGGTATGAGCTTGATTTTGGAGATAGAGAATGATAGACCTATCCTTCTGGCTTTGCTATGGAGAGAGCCCACTAGACTTTGGAGCCTCTAGACATTCTGTCTGTAAGAGCGGGAAGCAATAGTGACTGCGAAGTCATCTATCTATATATGAGAGTATGAGACCTCTTGGGATGGGGAAGTGGAGTGTCGAGAGGTAGATGATGAAGAGGAGAAGAGAGATAAGTGTTCCTTGGGGTGTGGCTACCAAGATAGACATAAACTTGTTTAGCCTGAACAAGTCTCTCAATGCCTACTGAGACAAAGGAGAGTACTTCTGAGTACCATCCTACTGAGAAAGATATTGAAGGAGATTTAGACACGACTGTCTGTGAGGAGGAGCTTGATACACAGGGTCGACCTTTTGCCACTTGGGTGAAGCTTGTAGAGTGAAATTCGCCTAATACTGTGGTCTACAAAAACTGGAAGGAAAATGATGAGGACCAAGATGTGAACTTTATCGACCTTTATGAGTCTGCCAATGATACGAGCCAATGCAGTGAGAAAGCTGACAATAGAGTCTACTGTCAAGATGTGGAGGACTTGTAAGGTAAAAGGCGATGTAGGAAAGGGTGTGAGGAAGACGAAGAGGGTGAGGAGGTTGAAGAGGGTGAGGAGATAGAGGAGGACAAATCCTCTTCTCAGATATTTATCAAGTCTGAAGATGTAGCTGTTGAAATGATAGAGACAGGGAAAAACTTTGGGCCAGGTAGAAGAGAGGGGGAGGTGGAGAACCTGTCTCAACCTGATTTTCATACTTCTATGGGTAAGCCTCCAGAGATGTAGTAGAAAACTATTTTTGGTGTCATTATACAAGAGATTAGAGAGTGGCTACTTGGGTGGGCTATGACTTCAAAGGACTTCGTCACATGCCTCAAAGTGCAAAAAAAAAAAGTTGAATATATTGTTAGCAAGAGAAGGGAGAGTTCATTTCTGGCAATGCTTGGCTGCATATTGATCTAGAGGCAATAGTGAGTGAAGATGTTCTAGAGGAAGGAATGAACCTCAGAGAGATGGACAATATTGACTATGAGATAGATAGGCTTGCTCTCCTCAACATGGCACCCACCAATTCTCCAGGCCTGGAGAAAGAGAGCTCTAGGATTAATTCTGCACTCTTTTCTAACCTTTTCTTCTTGCTCCATCTCTGTTTTCTTTTCCCTTTTTTCTTGCTTTGTCTTGGGTTTTTTGCCTTTTCTGTTCTGCCAGTATTACTTTTCCTTTCTTGTTTTGACATGTTTTCTTTGGCTTTCTTGCTTTCTTGTATTTTCTTTTGCCTTTCCCTCTCTGTCTGTATTTCTTCTTTACCATTTCCTGAGTTCTTCTTCACATTTTTCTCATGCTCTTTCTTGGTTCTGTTTGTTGGTTCCTCTTATCTCAGATTTCTTTCCTGTTCCTCTTCTCTCTTTCTTCCAATTGTCCTATATCCCTATCAAAATATCTTTGGTACTTCTACTTGCTTTTTCTACAATCTAACTACTTGTCAACTCTTGCTTTGTACCCTTGCTCTCGTTGCACTATTTTGGAAATTTATAACTTAGATTTTTGGTGTTTCTAACTTGTATCAAGATTGACTTTTATCTTCCTTACTCTCAATCTATTGCACTATATATATTTTTAACCTTTACCCTTTTTTACATTACTCAACTGGAGGCTAGATTTATTTTTGGTAAACATATTTGATGAGATTAACTTTTGCTGTATAATGCAGGGTTTATCTTCATTAAAACCAATTTCATACTACAGCAGTTTATATGCATTAGTTGATACTGTTTATTATATACAATATAACCAATTGTATAGGCCAAAGTTCATATGCCTAACTATATGTCCAAAGTCATATATCCATATTTATATTCCTTAAGCACAGGTATACACTCAAAGCCATATGCCTGAAGCTATAGCCCAATTATATGCTCATAGCTACATTTCCAAACCCATTGTCCAACTACATGCTCAAAGTCATATCCCTGACCATATATACAAAGCTATATGCCTAAAGCTAGACCCTCAATCATATGTCTGTAGCTATATACCTAAAGGTAGATGCATAACGAATACTCAAATTCAGATTTCCACTGATATTTTGTGATCAATATTGGTATGGTATGTCTAATTCTAATTTCTGGATTCACATGAGCAATTAAATAAGCTAGTATATTTTTTACACAGGCTAATTCTAGTAGTCAGAAGGATAGAATTCTTTGGCAAAATCAGAATCAGAATCTACAATTACAAAGTGAACAACTCTTTTGATAACTCTACTGTGGGTACATCTACTATACATTATCTTCATTAAATGTACCATAGTACAGATATAGATTTCTATCATGAGAGCAACCAGAATCCCACCATATGCTATATCCTGGTAGTGCAAGAACCCTGATACCATCTTGTTTTGTTGGAGCTCCACATTTTCTGACTCGTCCTGGTATGATTTCATTTCCAACCAATACATCTTTCCTAATGTCGTAATATCAATTATAGCCTTTGGATAATCCCTGACATCTGCAACCCAGTATTATAAGCAGTGTGTAA
Source organism: Tuber brumale (assembly GCA_014065205.1). Classification (NCBI taxonomy): domain Eukaryota; kingdom Fungi; phylum Ascomycota; class Pezizomycetes; order Pezizales; family Tuberaceae; genus Tuber; species Tuber brumale. The sequence goes on along the minus strand of JACCEG010000033.1, from coordinate 451,678 downwards.
GGCATGAAATTGTTTCAATATTTGGCTTGCAAAAGAAGCATATAACTTAATAGTTCCAGGCAACTGAATCAAGATATGGATGTAAAAATGAGTTTGGCTCCAGCTCACTACAGTTGTTTATAGGACTGTGAGAGAAGTTTTTATTCATAAAAGATCTATGATCAGCTAATGCATTGACCTCTGTGGACAGCTGTAAGAGCAGATAGATATTAGGTTTGATGTGGCCATGCAGGTAGGATTTAATAATAATATTGTCTCTGAGAGTCTCTATAGTGTAAACTGATAATGATGGATATAGAGAAAGGAAGAAAGCTAATACTTTGGTGATAATAGAAAGTTCAGGAATGAGCTTAGAGACACATTGCAAAATACTTGATAGTTACTAGTAGGAGGATATAGATTTGAAAGTAGTTAGGAAACTCTTGAATGGTATAGCAGCAAGATACTAAGTAACTTTATATCGTGAAAGCTTATAACCATATATTTATTAAGTTAACCTATATTAGGCTCACTGTGGTATAGCCAAACTGCTGATCAATTATGTGAATCTAAAAAGTTAAAACAGGGAAGCAATCATTCTGAATCTGAGTCTAGAACCAAGTACCAGCTCAGTTGACCCTTTACAACCTTATGGTTGAAATCACACTGCTGAAAGATTTCCCAGCTTGAGACTTGGCCTTCTATCTCGTAGTCCACATTGAGCACTTGTATAATATCTGGAGATTCCACTGTTTGAAGTTCTAACATTCTTGTAATTTGTCAACTTATTACTAATTTGACTAGCTTTCCTCTATGATTTGCCCACTCAAACTGGGAAAGCTTTGACTGATGTCTTTGTTTAATCTGCGGACACGGGCCATTAGCTGAAAGTTTGTCTTCATTTTATAGTTAGTCCTAGTTAGGCATATAGAAATCCGAGACATGTGCACAGACCCACGGTAGGGTAACTGCGCACAGACCCTCGATTTACCAGAGCCAACAGCCGCCTCCGGCCCCCTTATGGGGCCCGCACGTCATTAGCGAGATTTCGAGAGTTGCGTACCATAAACAAAATAACACATCAATAAAGCCCACTTCGTAACACCTTATAGGTCGCCGCCATCCGTCCGACCGCATGCTGTTCGCAGGATATACGGGAGGGGACCTTAGGCGATGTCTGAGAAGTGGAATGGAGGAGATCCGTGGGAGGCCCATTGAGATAGTAGGCTTCAAGGTTAGGCTTACTAACTATGGGCCGAAAGTGACGGGACGTTTTCGACAAAATACTCTAAGACGATATCCTAGTAGTAGAAGCTATTAAAGGTATACCGAATGCACCCATACCCTTCTGAGATCAGCTGTAGGTTGGTTGGTCCTAGTAATAGGACCCGTCTACGGAGGCCGGCGGACCAAGGGGAAGCATGCTCATAATGGAAGACCTAGATAAGTCGGAGACCCTTAAGACGTTGACACGGGGAGCTTGGACTTGCAATCGGCACTAGGTGAACCGGTATGAACTTGATCACTTCATGACCGCAGAGACTACTGGAATGATAGTCAATAAGACTACAGTAATATAATAGTCTATGCGGACATCTAAGTTAGAGGCCGCTGTTTGGTATTACAAATAGCACAGTTATCTCAATGGAGGAATACTATTCCGTGTCTGCGAAAGAGTGTAATAAGTTTCCGGGTCAAACAGTATTCTTACTTATAAGATTCTGGACGTTTGCGTATTAAAACCAGAGTGGTACTTTGGAGACATAGTAGTTAGAAGTAGTCCGCAAACACTCAGACACGGGATATAAATATCAAAGTGCCTCCTGAGCTTTACAGACATCATCAAGCAACGAAGAAGAGATTTTAGCAATATAAAATTGTTTACCGCATAAATCTTTACTTTAATTTTACTTTATCGAGACGAGCCTTCTTCGACAGATTCTCCGACCAAAGATTTTGGCCTACATCCCTCAGTTATACTAGAGATAGGCGTCCGCCTAACAGTATATTGATAGTTCTCCTGTTACCAAGGCTCACTATATGAACTACGAGTTCACTTTAAACTCCACCCTCAGCTCAGACTTCGATTACATTTTTGAAGCACCTCACTGTCCCATCAACATTCAGATATTTGAAGAGGTTTTCGACCGCGAGTTATTCGAAATCGAAGCAGAATTTATCCCAGAACCCTGGTGGTTCACAATACCTTTCGAGATCCCGACAACGGATTAATTCAATTACATATACCATACTTGGTATAGTCCGAACTTTAAGTAGAGTTCCATCAAGTGAGAAAACTTTATTGAGTGCAGTATCCAGTACTCCGATAATAAGAAGGCAGGCACAGTCATCCGGGGGTCCGAGATTCCCTCAGCCTGGGCCTAACACATCCTTATATGTACTACAAGTACATCTTAAACCTCGAGAAAAGGGAGATTCAGGTTTTGAGTCCAGAGTTGGACCAACTGAACCTCTTTATACCTACACCTCTAGAGTATCTCAAACGTTGGATACCTTACATACGATTCCTTAAACCATTTAAATGATATTGAGAACCCTGGTACGAAGTACCAGTAATCACTCATCCAGGGCGATTAGAGCAATTAGCATACCTGGAAAGCATTACAATGGCTGAGATACTACAAGACCCGAGAAAACGGATAATGGCGGGAGAACCTATGGACACCCAGCCAGATATGACGGATAAAACCGCTGATTCGGCTATATGGAGTCCCTCCCCGTCAACACCTCATGAACCCACATTTCGGAAAGGAAATATACCCTCTCACCGGTCCTTCCGTGTCGCAAGTACATATCAGATATCAATGGCCCCCACACCTAAACCAGGAGGAGACCATGCCGCAAACTTAGCAAGGTTGGCTGCCGGTCTTGGGATCACCTTCGGTCGAATAAGGCAGGATATAGATACCTCGCTTGACCAAGCCGATATCGCCTTCAAGCATTTGAAGGGGGCTACCCAAGACAATACCTTAAAACTAATTAAGGTTCAACAACAAATAGCCGTAGGACAAGATATCCATGATAACGATATTGCAATCTTGTTGATGTAGCTGGTAGGCGTAGAAAGCGAAGTTAAGGGTATCCAAGAGGAAATGATACGAGAAGTGGCAAGCAAAATAGACGCGCAAGATAAGCGTCAACAGGAACATGAAGAGGTAACCACGAGGTTACACAGAACCCTTGAGGAAGAAAGCTAAGCGGCATTAGCCCGAGATTAGACTTTGGAACAAATGGTCCTCAGTCCATAGGCGGAATTCGTAGAATTCCGCGCCCAATGCACCACGCGTGAAAGGGAGGTCAACTGTACCCTAGGACAGATGTGGTTAGATCAGACTACTTGGTAGGCGGAAATCTGCTGATCTCAGAACCAGCAGCAATGGCAAAATAACAAGACTAACACTACCCTGAAGATATTGACACAATTGATAAACAGAATGTTGGCTGCCGCACCAAATCCTGAAGCTGCAGGACCAGCACCCTGACCCGCAGTCCAAGAAACTGATGACGAGGAGTACTATGCTCCACCTATACGGATGGACAAGGGAAAGGGCCGGGAATCCGCTGATGCATCCCCCGCACGCGCCCAGGGAGGTAACCCTGGAGATCCCAGTGATGATGATGACGATGATGATGAGAGAGGAAGAAGGAGAGGAAGTGCTAGCCAGAGATGGCAAGGACAAACACCAGAACAGTCTGGAATGGCAGAGACGCTTGCCAATGCGATGGCGCTAAACATCAAGTGACCATCAGAGCCACCACCATTCTTTGAGGATAAACTCGCACAAGATATATATGTGTGGATCCTACAATGTACCAACTATTTCGAGCGGAACCCGCGAATCTGGGACAATGCCCCGGAACGCATCATATATGTGCTCAGCCGCACAAAAGTCGAGATAGTCCTTCTTTATACCATATGGTACCAGAAGGCTATGAATGGACGTCAAGGGGAAACCCAGCAGCCAGAACTGGCGACATGGACCCGCTTTGAACCTGATATGATCAAGCGATTTGCCCTAGTAGAAGCCGAAAGACTAGCCCTTCGAGCAATGAAACTAGTCACGTACGACGGCAGTATTGAATGCTATCTGACAATCATGCACAACCATAACATTCGTGCACGCATGACCGGGGAGTCCTGGAGACAGGAAGTCGAAGATAAACTTCCTGAACAAATTGTCCGCAGGTTGTCGGACCTGCAATATAGACGGATCAAGAATGGGAAAAGGCATTAAGGCTATGCAGATGGTCTGAAGAGGGACTGCTAGCTAGAAAGAAAATTGGGTGAGACCAACCGTCCAAGCCTAAAATAGTCCAAGAGGTCAAAAGAGAAGACCGACGGGACTCTAAACTAAAGCGACAATGGGATACGAAACCGTATGTCAAGGGAGGTGGAGCCCCACCCCGAAAGCGAAAAAGGGACGATGAACCGGAGAAGTCCAGGAAAAGGTTGGGAGGTGCGAAAAAGACCACCCACACAAACTTTGCCCAGGCCCATACTGGTATCCCGCAGAGTGTAATAGACACTCCGAGGCGAGATGGAGATTGTACACATTGTGGAAAGAAAAACCACAGCTACAAAACGTGTTGGGGAGATGCCCATATATCGGCGGCAACGGTCAGCTCAAGACCAATAAAAATGGGAGTTCGACAAGCAAGATCGGCTAATGTAAAGCCTAAATTAGCTCGCAAAGTCGCAGCCATCCAAAACCCAGTACGAGTCAATAAAATCTGGGAACTGGCGGACGACGAGGAACTGACCTAGGTCAGTTCATTGGCACCAACGGTGACGGCGTTTGGGTATTCAGTGTCCTGATGGAGCTGGAATCGAAATGGGAACGCCCTTTGGCTGGGGTGTATTGGGTACCGACCACGATGGGGATCGGGTATTCGGTGTGCAACTACGGGAATTGAAATTGCAAATGATCAAAGCAGTATGAAGTGAGTCTCTCCTTTCAGGATCAACGCAAGTAGGCTCTAAGAGAAGGGACACCATGAGGGACTTATGAGCTCAAAAACAAGAATCAATATATGGACAGTCTTGATCGAAATGGAGGATAGTTAACATGCCCACATGGCCTGGGAGCCAACAGTACGAAGTCTCTCGAGTCACATGGTGGTTACCTGCTACCCGTGTGCGAGCAAGTTACTATACCGAAGAAGTTGGGACATAGCAATGTAAGATCTACCTGATAACAATACACGACGGGAGGACAACTGACGCGGGCCATTCCACCTACTATACGAGTCTGAGTCGTATTATACGTACGTACTATCTTGCCTTCTGGCCAGAGTGTGGGATAGGGATGTACCGCTTTGGTGTGCAAGGCCCCTCTGAGGGAGCTGGACGGATAACGGAAATCCTAAAGGAAAGGACTCAGTGAAAGTGGGAACCCCACAATAGGGGAGTAAAATGGCTAATAACCGCCCAAAAATCTGCTGTGAGCCTAGGTCTGGTGTGTCGGGAGAAGGCATCCAGCCTGAAAGCTCGTCGTGCGCATTAGCGTATCGGTGAAATGCCGCTTAGTGTGTAGACCCAGATTGTTAGAGCTAAAGAGTTACTAGTTTGTCTGAGGAGACCTCAATGGTCGAAACTACACAGGCGTAGTAACAAACATCTTGTTACCTACACCCAATACCAATGATACCTAAACGAAAGAACCAAGACAATCTTATCCGCGCTAAGCATATGGAGTTAGAAGCTCCAAAACCAAAACGATACAACTGTTCGCAGGGGATCGCTTACCTCCATATACACGATAAGCGATACAAAGGTAAAGTCTTGTTAGACTCGGGATCCAACGTGTTCCTTACCAACAAGGACCTAGTTGAAGACCCTCGCATTCCTACAGTAGAACGCAGCAATGCAGTTGATATCTTAGGCTTTGACGGATCGTCAGCAGCCTCAGGAGGGAAGTGTTATACTCTCCCTATAAAATTGGAAATAGGAAAAAACTGACACATCTTTGAAGTGTCATGTGAAGTGGCTAAGGCAGGTCACTATAGAATGATAATTCCATTTGGTTGGTGGCATCATGAACACCTAGTGTCTAAGATAGAAGACGCAGAAAATTGGACTTTCTCCGCGAAATGTTGCGAAAACTGTGTGGAGGAAGATGAAGCAATAGCGGATATGTTTGAGTATGATGAATCCGTCGCTTGGGATCCTAATGCCTGCTGCATCGGAAGAATCGGAACCATCGAAAATACAGTAGAACTCGAATCATTACTGAAAGAATACTGGAATTACAAACATTTGTTTGAAGCCCAGACTGCAGAAACATTAGCCCCTAGACGAACATGCAATCACGAAATTAAGTTGATTCCAGGATCAACTCCCCCCTGAGGGCTGATATATCCACTATCCGAAAACAGCTTAAGGCATTACCGGAATACCTGCAAACGATGATCAAACAAGGAAAAGTCAGACGGAGTCAATCACCAGCAGGGGCACCAATATTATTTGTACCTAAGCCAGATGGCAGACTACGCTTAGTTGTAGATGACTGAAATCTAAATAAGATTACGATCCTCAACAAACATCCCCTTCCACTAATGTCCGAACTCAGAGATAGAGTAGCCGGCCCAATGATCTTCACTAAGTTACACCTTAAGGACGGTTACCACCTAATTAGGATAAAAGAAGGAGACTAATGGAAAACGGCGTTCCGTACAAGATACGGACATGACGAATATAAGGTTATTCCTTTTGGATTAGTCAATGCTCCGGCAACTTTCCAAGATATGATGAATCAAGTTCTCCAGGAATACCTTGACATTGGATTTGTATGTTACCTTGATGATATTCTCATCTATTCAAAAAATGAGAAGGAACATATTGACACGGTCAAGAAAGTTTTACAAAGCCTAACGGACTTTCAATTTGGGGTATTGGTAAAGAAATCGACTTTTCATGCCACGGAGGTAGAATTCCTCGGCTATATGGTGGCGGTCGATGGGGTGTCTATGAGCACCCGAAAAGTGGAATCCATAATGGTCTGGAAAGCAACTAAGTCGGTTAGAGAAGTACAAGTCTTTATAGGGTTTGCTAACTTCTACCGACAATTTATAAAAAACATCTGGGCTATTTGCAAACCAATAACCGAGACATTATAAGGAAATCCTAAGAACTTTAAATGAGGAATTGAACAAGACACTGCCTTCGAAGAACTAAAGTACCGATTCACCACCGCCCCCATACTCCACCACCTTTTCCTAGAGAGAGAAACGGGGGTAGAAACGGGGGTAGAAATGGACGCTAGCGATTTTGCACTCCGCTGCGTCCTTTCTCAATACTTTGAGAAAAAGTTACACCCGGTAGCTTTCCATTCCAGAAAATTAAATTCGGCGGAGCCCAATTATGAGATTCCTGAAAAAGAACTTCTCGCAATCCTAGAAGCGTTTAAGGAATGGAGACACTATTTGATCGGAACGGAAAAACCGCTTACAGTCTTTACCGATCATCAGAACCTACAATACTTCCTTACCTCAAAAGTCTGGAGTGGCCGTCAGATTCGCTGGGCTCAGAAGTTGGTAGAATACAATTTTCGCATTGTATACCGACCAGGCATGAAAGGCGGAAAGCCTGATGCATTAAGCAGACGGCCGGAGTACCATCCTGAGGAGGGAGCTACGCATCGCAAACAGCAACTTTTGAAACAAGAAAATTTCTTAGTGTTGCTAGTAGCGAGGATAGGCGATGAAGGAGAAGACTCGAATGGAGATAAAGATTTGGATTTAGAACCTTCTAGAGGTGGAAAGGAACCCATCATTAGGGTCAAGAGATTGAGCAAAAAGGCATATTTGCCAACAAAAGGCTCAAGAATGGGGGCAGGACATGACCGGTCCGCCATAGAGGATGATATCGTCGCGAAATATGGACAAGCATCAATAAGGATGGGTATAGCTGTGGGGCTACCCAAAAGAACTTACCGAAGAGTTGCTGCAAGAAGTGGATTAGCCGTGCGAAGCGGAATCTCTACCGGCGCAGGAGTAATCGATGCTTATTACACCGGCAAACTCAAAGTCGTACTTTTCAACCACAAGGATGTGGACTGCCAAATAAAAATGTGCGATCGTATAGCTCAGCTAGTGGTAGAAAAAGTCAACACCTCAGATATGATGGAAGTAGATGACTAGGAAGATACGGAACGAGGAGCCGCGGGATTCGGAAGCACCGATATAGTGACAAGATCTTTGATCGTCAAGGAACAGGAACCTAGCATCAGCTACTTACAGGTATCGGCTAAAGACAACGAGCATTGGTATGATATTTCAGAAGTACCAGAGAAAGTTCTAATGTCAAACGTGATAATCGTGCAAAAAGGTATGAAGCAGTTCAATCCTGAATTCTTAAGAGAAATACAGGCAGCTATTGGGACAGATGCAAGTTGGAGGCAACGGAGGGAGGAACTCAGAGGGTTGCGAGACGAAGGAAAGGATTTTCCCAAAGACTGGACCTTAACCGATGATCTACTATATTATAAGCAGCGACTATTTGTACCAGATAGTCAAGCACTATATACCAAGATTACAGAAGGATGTCATGATGCAAAGGTTGCAGGACATTTCGGACAAGAAAAGACTTTGGCAATAATCATGAGAGACTTCTACCGGAAAGGACTTGTGTCAAGCGTCAACGATTACGTATGATCCTGCAATGAATGCCAACATAACAAATCACCTAGACACGCGAAGTACGGACTATTGCAGCCACTGCAAATACCCTACGCAGCATGGGCGTCCATCTCAGTGGACTTCATTACTGAACTACCAGATTCGCAAGGATGCACTCAGATAATAGTAGTAGTCGATTGATTCATGAAGATGGCACATTTCATCAGACTTCAGACCTCGGCTATGGCCAAGGATGTCGCAAACGCATTCCTGAAAGAAGTATGGAGGCTGCACGGCCTACCAACCAAAATCGTCTCAGACATGGACACAAAGTTCGCAGGAGAATTCTGGGAATCTCTCTGTAAAGCGCTGGAAATCAAGCAAAGAATGTCAACAGCATAGAACCCTCAGACTGATGGACAAACCGAACGTACCAACCAAGTGCTGGAAGGATACCTTCGAAGCTTTGTCAACTATGACCAGGATGACTGGTATCAGCTATTACCGCTAGCTGAACATGCCTATAACAACTCCGCAACTAACCCTCATGGAATGTCACCATTCTATGTGAACTACGGTTTCCATCTACAGACAGAGTGGATGAAGGAGGGCGGAGCTCAAAATCCAGGAGCAACGCTTTATGCAAACTGGATTAAGACAATACCCGAACAAGCAAGAAGGTCGCTAGAAAGGACACCGGAAGGAATGTCGAAATATTATGACCGGAAAGCTCGACAACAGCCGGACTTCAAGATCGGGGACAAAGTAATGTTAAAAACAAAAAACATTCGTACACAATGGAAATCAAAGAAACTAAGTTCCAAGCTATATAGTTCTTTTCAAATCATGGAAAGACGTGGATCACGTGCCTTCAAGCTCAACATATCCTATCGATGGAACATTCACCCTGTATTCCATGTCGCACTATTGGAACCCTATCGCGAATCAGTTCATGACAATTGTCAGGAACCTCCTAGAGAGACGGAGGACATTGACGGTGATCTGCAATGGGAGGTTGAGAAAATAGTAAGAAGCGAGATTCGTTCTTACAGGAATCGAGTGCGCGGCCGCTATCAGGAGAAGCGGGAACTGTGGTACTTCGTTAAGTGGCAACGGTGTTCAGAAGATGAGAACACATGGGAGCCTGCTACCGGTATGGAAAACGCGCAGGAAGTTGAGGAGAATCTTCATAATGAAAATCCGGATATGCCAGGAAGGGCAGAAGTAAGATAGTGAGGAAAAGGTTTTCCTACCGTGGCGAAGTAAAAGCGGCAGGTTTTTCACCCTGACCACTCTGAGTCTTAAAATGTATTTAGAAGAAAATTATAAAAGGCATTCGAGGCGAAGCCTGGTAGGTGGGAGCTCATGTTAGGCATATGGAAATTGAAGACATGTGCACAGACCCACGGTAGGGTAACTGCGCACAGACTCTCGATTTACCGCAGCCAACACCCTGCTCCGGCCCCCTTATGGGGCCCGCACGTCATTAGCGAGATTTCGAGAGTTGCGTCCCATAACCAAAATAACATATCAATGAAGCCCACTTTATAACACCATATACGTCGCCGCCGTCCGTCCGACCGCATGCCGTTTGCGGGATATACGAGAGAAGACCTTGGGCAACGTCTGGGAAGTGTAACAGAGGAAGTCCATAGGAGGCCCATTGAGATAGTATGCTTCAAAGTTAGGCTTCCGAACTATGGGCTGAAAGAGACGGGACGTTTTCGACGAAATACTCTAAGAAGATATCCTAGTAGTAGAAGCTACTAAAGGTATACCGAATCCACCCATACCCTTCTGAGATCAGCTGTAGGTTGGTTGGTCCTAGTAATAGGACCCCTCTACTGAGGCCGGGGGAACAAGGGGAAGGATGCTCAGAATGGAAGACCTAGATAAGTCGGAGACCCTTAAGACTTTGATACGTTGGGCACGGACTTGCGATTGGTACTAGGTAAACCTGTATGAACTTGATCACTTCATGACCAAAGAGACTACTGGAATGATAGTCAGTAAGACTAAAGTAATATAATAGGCTATGTGGACATCTAAGTTAGAGGCCGCTGTTTGGTATTACAAATAGCGCAGTTATCTCAATGGAGGAATACTATTCCGTGTCTGCGAAAGGGTGTGATAAGTTTCAGGGTCAAACAGTGTTCGCACTTATAAGATTCTGGACATTTGCGTATTAAAACCAGAATGGTACTTCGGAGACATAGTAGTTAGAAGTAGTCTGCAAACACTCAGATGCGTGATATAAATATCAAAGTGCCTCCCGAGCTTTACAGACATCATCAAGCAACGGAGAAGACATCTTATCAATATAAAATTGTTTACCTCATAAATCTTTACTTCAATTTTACTTTATCGAGATGAGCCTTCCTCGACAGATCCTCCGAACAAAGATTTTGGCCTACGTCCCTCAGTTATACTAGAGATAGGCGTTCGCCTAACCGTCCTTAGAGTTCCAGGTATTAGAAAATTCTGCAAGTTAGACAGAATGTAGTAGTAGCTTACAGCAACAAAATCCAATAGTCTTTCTACCAAAAGACATAGTAGAGGTAAATTGATTTATTTAAGCCAAATTCTCAGGTCTGGAACTCCAGAATTAGAACTAGCTGAGTTGCGGTGGTTATCCTTTAAGCAATATTTAAGGGAAAAGTATTGTGATAGCAAATATTTCAGCATCATGGTCTTATAACTCTACCTGTGAGTGGCATTTAGGTGGATACCAATCACATGATTTACATTGCATGGTATCTAATTTATATCTGGTGAGCAGAATGAAAAATCATATCTGATTACTCAGAAGCCAAGTCAGAGATTGTACTATACTGGTATTGCCCTTTAACATGATCATTCCTACATTGTTGTTTCTTCAAATCTTTAAGACCATATCAAGACCAATGAGCCTTGTAGACCTTATTGTAAGATTAAGTTACCCTGTAGGGGGGAAGGCGTTTATCTAAGAGCACCTAATTGGTATTAGTATATTCAGATAAATACCTTAATTTGGTTACATTCAACTACCTTCAATCCTGAGCCCTGCACTGACTGCCACACACAGCTCAGAAAACTACGGCAAATCTAAAACTCTTTCTGTATTCATCCACTAATATCTATTCTCAATTTGTATGGCTCTTACCATTCTTCATACAGTAGTAATTACATTGAATTCATACTTACACAAATGCATATATATGTACAAAAACTCATATGCAAGTAGAGAACAATAATAACAGAATAGCACTCAGGTGAGCTACTAGTATAGTACTTAATATATGTTATAATCACAGCTCATAGTCTAGTGCTAAGAAGCCTTTTAGATATCCCAAAGAAATCTTATTATTCTGACTATTAAAAGTTACCACTCTACCATCAAGCAATATTTTGTCACTTTTATACTTTATAAAGATGCTTTTACAACCAGGATCTTCTACTACTAGAAACCAACCTGCTTAGTATCCTGGCAGTATGAGTGCAAGAAATAGGACATCATTTCTATGGGTGCAAGAAGGTTGAGTATGGTAACAGTCTCCAGCTTTATTCCTCCTTTCTGTTGAATCAAGTCTATACATGAGTGAAGGTTCAGCTATACCAACACTTAGACCTAGCCTAACTCAAGGGCTAAATTCTACAATGCTTTCGCTCCCAGATTCTGTTATAGCATATCACCGAAGCCCAGAGCAGGTTTGGAATGCACCAAACTTAGAAGTACTAGTAGCTATCTGAAATGGCTGAAATTTAGGCAGCATATTTGGAAATCTTCATTTCTGTATTGAAGAATATTATGAAAGTTGGATAGAGCGGTGAAAGAGAGAATTCCTCTATCATCTTATAATACACACAAGCTTCTCATGATCTACTGAGTTGCATCCCGCAAGGCCTATGAAATGTTCATCTTACTACCACAAATACACCGGTACCGGTACATACAAGAAATACCTGCTAATAGCAGATACAGACATCGTCAATCTTCTCATGTCAAATATAAAGAGCACTACCTCTGCAAAGAGTATTCATGACACAGAATCCTCCCAATCACTCCACTCTATCCTAGCTGATGAGAATGATTGGTCAGATTAGGACTACAAATCAGACACCGCTGTGTCCGCCTAGCAGCAAGATACCACTAATGAAGGAGTTGCCAATGAATCCAACAGGGAATCACTCTAAATGATCAACTTGTTATCTGCTCCCAAAGTATGGGAGTATTATCCCAGTATTAGGGAATCTATTGGAGACATAGAGGGATTTCTGGAAGAATGCCAAAATCTTTGTGAAAACACATAGGTACTATTTGCTAGCAGATACAATTTTAAACTTTTGTCCTAGTTCATACAAAGCAAAGTATCCAAGTCACAAATTAAGGAATATTTTTCAAATTCCCTTGACAATTTAATCAATATCAGCTATAGCTCGATACATACACTCAAGAACCACCTCCAGCTAATGGATCCATATTGTTTATCCTTATAATGGTTCAAAGATCAAATTTAGGACAGCATGTGGGCTATGTATTTCTTCTACCCTGATATTCTAGACTGCATCTGATACCTTCTTTGATCAATAATGTAAAATAAGGATTTTGTTGACGCTCTACAATGTAAACACGATTTCAATGAACAACAAGTATATTTGGAAATGCATACAGCAGACTGGTAGTGGAATATTCAAGTAGGGTGCCAATCTGGTATGCTCTCCTTATACCATATACACTGGCTAACTGATGAGAGGATATACTTCCATCTAGCTCAAAAGTGGTTCCAATTATTCAGATGTCAGATCAGACACACTTCACCAACCTCTCCATTGACAAAATGGTGTGGCCTGTTTGTATTTCAATTGGAAATCTTCTGTCAACCAAGCATAACAGATTTGGAATGATACCAGTTCTTCTTCTTATATTATTACCCATTGCATCCATGTTCCAATAGTCTTCTTCTGCAGTCAGGCAGTAGAGGCAAGTCAATACTGAAATACTATATAGTGTATTTGAGCTCCTATTTGATCCTTCACAAGAGGCCACACTTTACAGTATTTCAATTGACTGTACCGAGAGGAAAGTTCTGAGATGCTTCCTCATATTGGCATCGTGGATTACCGACCACATGGAAAATATTGCACTGCATACCTTAAAATCCAACACCTGTCCCAAATGTGAGGTACTTCTGGATATGTTAGGATCCAACATGTGACAGCAGCGTTAAGTCAGAGATTGTACAAGATACAGGTCCCTGGAGGAAGGAATTCTGGATGGGGCACAGGAGTCCGCGTCAGGTGACTTTGACATAACATTTAATACTCTTGATATCAAGATTGGGCGAAATATTTTTTATAGACTTCCACACATTTCCACTATGGATCTGTACAGTATGGTGACAAAAGTGATCGTTGCTGTCTGTGACAACCGCACTTGCCCACTACTTATCAATGCCAACCACTCATATAACATCAAATGTCCTTAGGGCGCCAGAATCTTTTATAAAATGGATAGACCAAAAGAGATAAATATAAAATATCCATTTAATATTTGATATACCATCCTTTTGCCTTAATAATTGCTTTGATTCTTCTAGAGATAGTCTTTATCAGTTTTTTAAATGAAGAATCTGGTATCAACTCCTAACAATGAACAAGAGCTTCCTCTATGGGCAGCTTTACCTCCTCCACTGATCTAGTATCTTCAGCCAAGTGAGCATAATGTTCATGGTAAAGCTTTTTGAGATGTACCTAAACATGCTCAATGGAATTGAGATCTGGTGAATTTGGAAGCTAGTCCTCTAGAACTTCCATACTATTCTTCTCCAATAATTCCCTATTTCACCTTGCAGTATACACTCTGACATTTTCCTACATGAAGAGTAGACTGATATTCTTTTCCTCCAATTCATCTCAAAAATCAAGTAAGGAAAACACTTAGTCTACATTCCTAATAGATTCTGACTCTCCCCCCCTCCTCAACACACAAACTATTATATGCACTCTTCAATCTACCAGTGAAATAGACCTATACTATCTGGTTAACTCCTTCTGGCTTTCTAACCACCTGCACACATTCTAGAAGTTATTTATCCTCTGAATTTCTAAGACCTATTGAATAGCTAGATTTGCAAATTTCTCCATACTACACTCATTGCTCCAACTATCCTCCTCCACTATATAATAATCCAATACTTATGCTGGTAGCACTATTCATACACCCTTCTAGCTAGAACAAATATTAGCTCAGCTCCACTACTTTAATATGCTTGTGAATTCAATAATCCATTGAGATTCTCTTATTAGTGCTGTGCAAACATGTATGGTAAGATCTCAATGTAATTTCCACAATGGCATTTCTTAACATTAACACAAGATAACAACTAATTACCAGGTACTTCCATCACTTAGCTCTTAGTCATGGCCTGTTCTTTTGAAAGTATAAACTATCCAACTGTCTTGATATTGTCACTAGGCTAAAACTAGCATTTCATAAGGTATATAGTTCCAATATAAAGGCTCAGTGAAATTTAACTCTACCTCTTTTGTACTAATAGCTTTATAATGTGTGTGCAATCGCCATTCTTTTCAAATTCTTTTCTTTTTGTACTCACAATTTTTGGAAGTTGTAAGTGGGGGCACCATGGTTGGAGTTGCTATTGTCAAGGAGGCTCAGATTTCAAAAGTGACGATCACTTTTGGCTAAGAACTATATCAGTCAGATTTACTCCATACTGTTTATCTTGATCTTTTCAAGTACATAATGAATTGGGTTCAAGAATTTCTGCAAAAATATGGACAGCTGAAAGTATTTGATGATGCTTGGTAATCTTTACAGGTATATCCTGGATTATTAGTATCTGAAAAAAGCCTACTACAAGGTTACAAGGTGGCAGGGAAAGAAGATGAGGAATTTGGATTGTTGTCTTTTGGGTATTCTTGCCATGGCATTGAGATACCCAAATAGTTCTCAATAGTAACCTTCCAAATGTGTGCTCAACTGTATCCAACTATTATACAATTTCAGTCTGATAGCCCAATACTGAAGCGATATGGCTGAGACTGTTGATTATATGAAAACAATATCTGAAATTGTTTCACTTGACTAAAGATATCTTCAGGGAGTTTAGAATTTCTAAACCAAGAGGTTCAAAGATTAAAGACTAGTGTAATCACCTCTTGAGAGATGCGGTAATTGTAGAGTTAACAGGCTTTGTTCTTTACCAAAGATGGCAACTAATGAAGCAAAGTCAAAAGTCTTTAACCGAGGTTATCGAGTAGACGTCTTACTGTATCATGACTACTAAAGTTCCTGAGATGTGTGGTGGATCTCAAACTAAAGATTCTCGGGGTGAACTGGAGAAAGTAACTGTTCAACAAAGTATATTGAAAAACTCTGTCTGTTGAAGTCTGCTTCTTCTAATGTGAAGAATAGCAATTCTTAAATACACTAGTTAGGCTACCTTGAGCCTGATTTCACAAAACATATAAGGCTCTGAAAGTGGTAGCCTTGAAACCAAACATAAAACATATAGAGTGTCAAACTCTATACTATCAGGCTAGAGGTACACCTCATTTCTTGCAACAAATTCAAAATACAAACAGGATCAACTGATACGTGAAATCCTAAACCAGTAATCAGTACCGGTTATACCCCGAAAACAAAATAAAACCCTTATTTCAAAATATAACAAGAAAATCTCTAATTCTCGCTATCATAATCAGAATTCAAATAAGGATCCCAAACACCTTTATCAACTGTGGGTAAATCTGAATAGCTCTCAAAGCCATCCTTAGTAGAGGAATAACACATAGGAATAAACCTAGATGAAACTGTAGGAAACTCATCTCCTGGCATGTTATCTGTCCACCATGCTTGAACCAAATCCATCACATGTTCCAACCCTCTTACCGGTTCTCAACTATTCTCACTTGCCGGGTATCCTTTCCAGGTAACCAAGAACTGTCTTTTGCCATATTGTTGCCTATAGGCATGAACTGATTGAACTTTCCCTTCCTGTTCTTCCTTGATAAGGATGGGTGCTGGTTTCGCAAATGCTCGTCCTAGGAACTGAAAATTGTCATTAGGGTCATAAGGTTTGACTACTGAGCAATGGAAAATTCCTGTCTTTGATTGCTACATTCTAGCATTTATGCTAACAGTGTAGTTTTGTGTATGTTCATCGTATTCGAGTACTGTAAATGGGCTTTACCTGCATGGCCGGAGTTTCCGGGATCGGCCAGATCCCATCGTAAATTGGTTTCCGAAAACTATAATTCTTTTCCTAATCTTGACAGGTTCGTACGGGCTCTTCCTATTTGCTGCCACTCAATTTGACCTTGCTCTAGCCAACTATAATGCTTGATATTCTGCATTTCTGATCTCCTGATATTGATTGTAGAAATTATCTGATGTAGGCACTGTCGTGGAGTTGACTTTATAGATGTTAAGGGGTCAGTATTCTCGTCCATAAACAGCCTTGTATGGAGACATTCCAATACTATCAGAGTAACCTGCATTGGAGTAAGTTGTGATTTCAGGAAGGGAGGCAAGCCAGTTCGTTTGGTGAGTGTTAACAATATTCCTCAGTGCTGTTTTAAGTTCCATGATCTTTCTCGCTGCCTGTCCATTAGTCTGGTAGTGGTTGCCAGGTGCAGCCCTGATGTGTTCAACTCCCATCATCTTTAGTGTCCGCCTCCAGAACCGGGAGGTAAATTGGAGATCAGCATCGCTGACAATCGATATAGGTACTCCATGAGGCGTAAAAATATGAGGCCGAAGTAACTCCATTGTCATTATCATAGTATCGTTTACTGATGTTGGTATCAGCCAGCTGAAACTGACTGCTCTGTCTACCGCAACCACCAGGGAATCATGTCCTCTTAACTTAGTGAAGGGACCTATGAAATCATTAGAATACTGCGAAAATATCTGAAAGAGATAGGGGAGCGAAAGGATATTGCCTGTGGGTAATGTGGTTCGTTCTCAATTCAGCTGGCATATATCGCACTGCTGAATATAATCTTTGTAGTGCTTTCTCATCTCCGGCCAGTAGATATATTCCCTTGCAGACCAGAGGTTTCGATCGGTGCTATGGTGTCCTTTATTGTGTATCTCCCCTATCATCAATTCTCTTAGTATTTCTCCCTTCACTCCATGACCTTTTGGGATGTATAGGCAACCTTCTCCCCCTCTTGTGATGGGATAGAGAAGACTGTTCCGTATATTATAATGTTGCATCATTCCGTTTCATCAAGTATGGTCGGAATCCTGCTCTAACTGTTAGACAAGATCATTCCTATATCCTTTGATCATCTGTTCCCTCCAAATACTTTTCATATCATCCACTCCTTGAATGATATCTCTTTCATCCACCACCATTTCTAATACCATTACCTCCTCCTCCTTATCAGGGGTTTCATATACTTTGTAGAATTCTCATTTTTCATGAGGTAGGGTAAGTAATTCCACTACTGGAACCTCGTCCAGGTATGCGAGGGAACCTCTGTAAAGGGATTCGTTATATGAGTGCTCAGGGCACTCAGCTTTATGACATTTGGTAGCAGAGGTGTTACAGCCTAATACTTTTTTGACACGTTCCTTGATAGCGTGGGTATCGAGGTAGGGGTATGGTGAACGGATATCTCTGTCGCTGTGATCATCGCCGGTATTAGGTGGAGTTTTGGTAGCTGGTGGGCTGCTATATAGTGAGCTGGCGTAGGGCTTTATTTTAGGTTTCAGTTCCTCATGGTTAGGACAAAACAGTATGTCGCAAAATACTCCATGAATTGATGCATGTTCAAGTTCCTCTTCACTCCTATCGCTGGTATAGCTTCGATGATCTCCCTAATCATTTGAAGGTTCACTATTTCTGTAATCGTCTGCATCAAGCTATGCTTGCTCCATGCTGCAGTTGCTCCTGCATTCTGAATGCGGACCTATGTGCACAACTGTGAGTGCTTTGAATTGTGACATTTCGTCTTCGGTAATGAGGTTTTTGCAAAAGAGAAAAGATGAGACAGGTGAAAGAGTAGATGAATTGTCTTCTTGTGCAGGATCATTTGCAGTATGTGGGTAATCATCATTCTCATCATAGAGGTGGGATAATGCATCTGCTAAATAGTTCCATCGTCCTAGTCTGTACACTATTTCGGTGTCGTATTTCCCAATGAACTCTTTCTACCACTATTGTTTTTTGGTAGGTGTGTTGCTCGTCTTGAGGTATGTCAGAGGCAAATGATTGGTGATAATAGTAAACTTGCTTCCTGCAAGTTTGTGATGAAATGCTATCAATGCATCAACTATTACCAGAGCTTCCTTCTTGGTTGTGCCATAATTCATTTGGGCATTAGAGAATTTCCTGCTATGAAGTGAAGGGGGTCTGGTATTCTCTGGTGTTTCTCCTTGTCCTACTCATGCTCCTATACCTATGTTGGATGCATTGCTTATTAGCCATATTAGAAATGACGAGTTATATTGTAGTGGTTTCATAATCTCGTATTTTGAAACAATTCTCTTAACATGTTCCATGGCTTTGTCTTGGGTGGTAGTATATACAAATTCTGCAGTTCCAGTAAGTTCTGTTAAGGATGATGTAATAGTTACAATATGTGGCAAAAACTGGCTGATGTAGTTTACCGTCTCTAGAAATTCCTATAATTGTTTCTTGGTCTATGGCATTGTCTATTCTTTGATTTTCGCTATTTTTTCAGGTGCTGGTGAGAATCCTTCGTCATTGATAACATGGCCTAACACTTCACTCCTGGTGGCAAAGAATTCTGAATTCTACCTACTTGTATAGAATTGAGCTGCCTTTAGTTTGTCGCAAATCATGGATATGTGTTTCAAATGTTCAGACTCTGTAGTAGAAAAAATGAGTATATTATTAATATATACCTACATGAAATGTCCTTAATAGTCAGCGAATAAATCAGACATTATGCAAATGAAAGTTCCAGGAGCATTCATATCTCCTTATAGTATAACCTTGCTAATGAAACATCTAAATAGTATTTTGAAAGCATTCTTACTCACATGCTTGGGTTCCACCCTTGTTTGGAAATACAGATCGCTAAGATCGATTTTGCTATGGTATCTTGCTCTTCCTAGTGCATTTAGGATCATTATTTGGTGTGGAATAGTTTCAACATCCTTGATTGTTATCTTGTTCTAGGCTGTGAGGTCCACCAATGATATCTAGAGTTTCTTATCCTTTTTCTCTCGTGCAAATATGGGCACTGCTGATGCAACTGCTTGTCGTACTATAATCCCAGCTTTTTCTTTTTCTTTTAGCCATATGTTCATATCTGTTGCCCATCATTCCGGTATCGAGCAAGTAGGTAGAGAGTGCTCTTCCTTTCCTGGCTGGAGATTTATCTTGTAGTTTATCTTCCTCAGCAGTGGCAAATCTTCGGGCATTTCCACGGGAAA
The DNA here is from genome assembly GCA_014065205.1 of Tuber brumale. Lineage (NCBI taxonomy): Eukaryota > Fungi > Ascomycota > Pezizomycetes > Pezizales > Tuberaceae > Tuber > Tuber brumale. The sequence continues at coordinate 431,652 of JACCEG010000033.1, read as the reverse complement.
TCCTTCTTGGTGTTCATCCTTGATGTCTTCACTGCTAATTACTGCTGCTTGAATCATGCCACTGGTAGGTATGCAAACAATTCAAACGTTCTATTTTGGGAATATGATAGCGAACTTGCTGTATTCAATCTGAACTTGATGTTTTTCCAGAAAGGGCATTCCTATTTGTGCATCGTATTTTGCTAAGTTTCAAACCAGCATTCTGGTTCCTGGGGCACTAAGCTGCCCAGCTGATATGTTGACCATACATTCCCCTTGACCTTCAGATCATCATCCGTTCTTTGCTAGGTGTATTCTAATTGGTGTTTTCAATTCATGACAAGAAATTTCATGGGTGGTCACAAAGGTAGCACTTAATAGGTTAGCTCTTATCGATCCTGTATCAAATAGGACTCTGGCTTCTTTGACATTGATGTATATTGTTCCTTCAAGGGCATAATGAGGTTTAACGTTTGTGGGTCCAGCAGCCATCGCGAGGATGTCCTCCTCTTCCTCAATTTCCATGCCATTGTTAAATACATCTTCTGCTAGATCTTTCTGTTCTGCTTTGTTGGAGGTTACTTTCTTCTTCACCTTTGCTTTGCCCTGACCTTTGTCGTCTTTGCTAGGACAATCTCTTGCTAGATGTCTTTTTCCTCCACAGGTATAGCAAAGGCCCTTCTCTTTTTTTTGCTTAGTCTTGCTGTGGGACTTGTTGTTCAACTTTTGACTGTTCTTCTATTCTTCTGGTTAGAGAGTTAATTCTTGTACTGGTTTGTTGAACCTGTCTTTCCCATAAGCACCAGTACTTTTTAGGATAGTATCTATACTCTCTGCATTTTCTCTCACTTCTGCAACAGTATCTGTCATGCCATATTGTAGTTTTCATTTCTGTCATGGCCTAGAGTGCTGTTAGGCGGACGCCAAACTCAAGTATATAGCTGAGGGATGTAGGCCCAAAAATCTTTGATCGGAGAATCTGTTGAGGAAGGCGCGTCTCGTAAATAGGTAAGGTAAATGTTTAAAGTGTAAAACAATATTATATTGATAAAATCTCTTCTCCATTGCTTGATGATGTCTGAAAAGCTTGGGAGGTACTTTGATATTTATATTCCGCATCGGAGTGTTCACGGACCACTTCTAACTACTATGTCCCCAAAGTACCACCCTGTTTTTAGTACGCAAACGTCTAGAATCTTATAAGTGTGAATACCGTTTGACCCTGAAACTTATCGCAGCCTTTCGCAGTTACGGGGTAGTATTCCTCCGTTAAGATGATTGCGCTATTTGTAATTCCAAACAGCAGCCTCTAACTTAGATGTCCGAATAGACTATTATATTACTTTAGTCTTGTTGACTATCATTCCAGTAGTCTCTTCAGTCATGAACGCTCAAGTTCATACCGAGCCACCTAGTGCCAATTGCAAGTCCGAGCCCGACGTGTCAACGTCTCCAGGGGCTCTGACTTATCTAGGTCTTCCATTCTGAGCATGCTTCCCCTTGGTCTACTGGCCTCTGTAGCGGGGTCCTATTACTAGGACCAACCAATTTACAGCTGATCTCAGAAGGGTATGGGTGGATTTGGTATATCCCTAATAGCCTCTACTACTGGGGCATCCTCATGGAGTATTTTGTCGAAAACGTCCCGTCACCTTCGGTACATAGTTTAGGAAGCCTAACTTTGAAGCCTCCTATCTCAATGTGCCTCTGACGGATTTCTCCCGTTCCACTTTCCAGATGTCGCCAAAGGTCCCCTCTTATATAACCTGCAAACAGCATGCGGTCGGACAGATGGCGGCGACGTATATGGTATTATATAGTGGGCTTCATTGATATGACTTTTTAGTTATGGGACGCAACTCTCGAAATCTCGTTAACGATGTTCAGGCCCCATCGGGGCACCGGAGGGGCATGTTGGCACTCCGGTAAATTTGCGGGTCTGTGCGCAGTTACCCTACCGTGAGGTCTGTGCACTTTGTCTTAGTTTTCCCTTTGCCTAATAAGTGCATACTCTTGAAGAACTGTTGGATGAAGGCATAATTGCTTATGGTGTTTGCAGGTAGATCTGATTGAAACATCAGTAAATTGGTTGCTATGGTTGATATTATTTGTATTTTTCCATTATGTACCTGTGTAATTTCATGGAATTTAAAATAAGTATCGTATTTCTGTTTCAAAAATTGAAATCTTTCTCGTAGACAACTAACAAGGTCTTCTCTGGTTATCTTTTCACCGAATTGCTCAGCTAATTGGAAACCGGCTTCTTGAGTTCGTCCTTCAGTATAGAGGATCTAATAGTTTCCTCCTCTGAACTCACTAGTTTGTAGCTGATTTAGGTGTAGAGATAACTGTGCTAAGTTATTCTATCTATCGAATACTTCTGATTTGAGGTTGTCCCCTTCACCGGTAAACTTGTTTGATTAAGGTACCTTGATAATGAGTTTGGCTGTAACAACCAGGTTAAACCTTGGAGTCTGTGACCTTGGAGCCTCTGGTTCTGGGGCCTCTAGTCCCACTGTACCTGCTTTTGAAGCTATGTCATCTGATCCTTCATCACTATCGGAGCTGTGTGGATCGTTGCCTAGTGGTACTAGAGGTACTTGTGTACCAGTTGGCTTTTGTGGGAATTCTGGGTACCCTCTAGGGGTAGTGGTTAGTGGTTCTAGTAGGTGGTATGCTGATTCTCCTGTTGATTGTTCAGCAGCATCTCTGACTAACTGCCTAGTAGCTGCATCGCTTACTGCTTGCTCCTTTGCTAGAGTCTTCATGTACTGACCTTTGGAATGCCTGACGTTGTTTGAAACCTTCCTCAGGTATCTTGCCCTTACTTGGTCCTGGAATGCCTTCTATCTTGATAACTTGCTGAAGTTAAAAAAATGTAAACACCTCTCGGGAGATGTGGTAAAGGTAGGGGTAACAGGCTTTATTCTTTACTGAAGCTGAAAACTAGTGAGGCAAACTCTAAAGGCTTTAACTGAGGTTGTTGAATAAATATCTTACTGTATTGCGACTACTAAAGTTCCTGAGAGGTTTGGTGGGTCTCAGACTAAAGATTCTTGAAGCGCACTGAAGAAACTAACTGTTCAAGGAAGTATATTGAAAAACACTATCTGTCGAAGTCTGTCTCTTCTAAGGTAAAGAATAGCTGTTTTTAAATATACTGGTTAGGCTACCTTGAGCCTTATTTCATAAAACATATATAGTTTCGAAAGTGGTAGCCTTGAAACCAAACATAAAACATATAGAGTATCAAACCACTACTCGCAACCAAACATAAAATATATAGAGTATCAAACTGATACTCGAAACCAAATATAAACCATACAGAGTATCAAACCATACACTATTAGGCTAGAGGCACACCTCATTTCCGGAAACAAATTCAAAACAGAAACAGTATCATTTGAGACCTGAAATTATAAACCAGTAACCAGTACCGGTTATAACTAGCATGTAGAGCTACGGCGTCAGGGAACTTTTTGCAAACAATCACTCGTCCAATTGAAGCAGCTCCATTTGCAGGAGCAGCAATAGGCAAAAGGAAATGATGTCTTGAAATTTTCAACTATTTGTTTCATAAGTATATTTCTTTTTAAATAACTTGTATTTCTCTCCTTAGTTATATTTCTGGTTTACTTATAGATCATGAACATTACTATAGCTAGAGTATATACAACGGGTATCTCATTTATATTGCATGACAACAATGGGATAATTGGATATATATTTTGTTATTGCATGTGCGAAATGTTTCAGTTGTTTTCCTTTATGTACCGCAACCTTTTCTAGAAGGTATATTGCATTTTGATTTTCTGCTTAAAATCTCTCATACTATTACGATTTATATATATTTTATTTGAGATTTTCTTGGCAGTTTTTTGGGGTCAAACTTGTTCGCACTCATATTTCTTACAAAGTTTACCCATTTATTTCTTTTCTCTGCTTAAGTATGCACACCTGTATATGTAGCTGGTTACCGCCCCGAGTGTTAGAAAGAATTAAGGACAACAATTACTACAAATCTTCCTTCCTACTACCATACATCCCACCTAAGTGTACACACAGTATATCTTTAATACTTTACCATATTCTTGTACTCAAGCTATTCAGATTGTGCCGCTACATACAAATTCAATTGGTTATGTGCCCAGCGTATTCATAGTTATACAACATATACTTACACACTTCAACAGACTCTCTACCTCTCTACCTCTCACAAATGAAATCATCGCTTCCTCAATCTGAACGGTTCTATCACTTCCAAACTATGGTCACAACTATCTTGCTTAAACCACCTTGCTTAAAATCGAACTTGTACCTCCTACACTCCTAACCAATTGAGCATACACCTTATTGCTTCCTATAGTGCACAAAGGCACTTGATTGGCTAGGCCTATTATTTAAATATCAACACAAGTACCGATACTTTAGCGACATAGACGAAAGTTCCACTACGGCTATTGTACTACTCCCAGTAACTCCTATCTCCGCTGCCAGAAATATCGCCAACAATTCCAAAGGTCCTTAGCCATCATCCTACAAGTTAAGCTCTATCCCAAAGCTCGCTGCGCCCAACAACTATAGGTCATGGCAAGACATATCGGAGTATGTCCTGTGATTGTACAAGTACTGGGAAATAGTAACAGAAATGAAGACTATACCGAAACCATTCAAAAACAAAGATGGTGAAAACAACAGCGAAAAGATAGATGAGTTTAGAGATCAATACCAATGGGCCTCAACCTACTTTCTTGAAACAATGGACTCCCAATGGCTAATCCTTCTGGCAACACATAAAGGACCAGCAGCCATATAGAAAGCCTTTCAAAACAAATTCGCCAGAGAAAACAGCAGCTCCTTCTTCGAGTAACTCAATACAGTACTCAATGCCAAATATGATATGGATACACCAATAGCTGATCATATTACTGCATACAATATGCTGTAGAATCAAATGCAATATTGTGGCTGTGACTCCTTAGCTGATGACTGATACATCTTGCCATTTGTTTTCAGATCGGTCTTTGACTCACAGAAAGTAAAAGCTGTAGTTTTTCTCCATTTCCTTCCCAAGCCAATGAGTAATATCATTGACAACCTCCAAACCAAGGAGGACCTTACCTACAATTACGTCTACAATAAACTGTGGGACATGAGACCTTCAGTTAATTTTGAAGCAGACAAAGTATATAAAAGTACTGATATGAAAGGAAAAGAAAAGAAAAGGGAAATAGTTCAATGGGCGCCGGCCAATAACACCAAGGAATGTACCTACTGCAAAAAGTACTACCCTACTGCGTGGTCAGTAGGACATACATAAAATGAGTGTAATAAACTCAAAACCGACAGCCAAAAGAAAATGGAAAGAAAAGCTGTTAACTCAGCTAAGATTGGAAACGAAGAGATATCCGAACTAGTTACTACATCCTCCTCTTTCCTCTCTACAAGAAGAAACCCTCACCCACTTAATTGGGTAATCGATACTGGCGCAAGTTCACACATGACAAGTAACCTAGACCTTTTTGTAAACTATGTACCTAGTGTAAGTACAGTTAAGTTGGGTAATGACTCTATAATAGAGTTATTTGGTTCAGGAATGGTTAGACTCACAGTCAAACTCTTGAAAAGTCATGTAGCTCCAATAGTCCTGTAATGAGTACTCTGAGTTCCCAAGTTAGGTAAAAGCAACTTGATGTCATGGCGCACTGTGGCTTTGATCAAAAAGGGTTTTTCTTTATGTAGTGAAGGGAAAGACATGTTCATATTAGGGAAAGATAAAAATGAAGTAGTTTGGAGAAAAATAGATGGTCAAGATTTCGTTGTGCAAGAAGAAAAGGAAGTAGCGAATAAGATGACTTACCAGCAATGGCGTGAAGCACTTGGACACCCTTTGCCTCCTTACTTCCAGAACAACAACTACTGTAATGACCCATCCATCCCCAAAGTTCCTAAAGACTGGCACTGCAAAACCTGTATCACCTCAAAGTCAACAAAGTACAAACCTGAAGCAACAGAAAACTAATGTGAATATGCTTTCGAACTGATCCATTCAGACCTAAGTGGAAGGTTCTCGTCATTGTCTTTCAGCAACTCCTAGTACTATGCCACATACATTCACAACTATACATGATACACTTAGGTTTATTCTATTAAAGCCAAGTCAGGTACCGTAGAAGTATTCTCATAGTTCATCAAAGAGAGACAAACTCAGGATAATGCTATTATTAAATGATTCTGAACAGATAATGGAGGAGAATATGTCAACAATGAAATGCTAGAGTTGTTACAGAAGCATGAAGTTATTCGTGACAAAACTGCTCCTTATTCACATGAATCTAATGGTGTTGCCGAATGATACAATAGAACAATCATCATACCAACACGTTCTATGCTAATCGGATTATGGCTATGCTTATGGGCTGAAACAATCACAACTACTATATACTAAAGGAATAGACTTCCTAACCGATTCATAAGAAATTCAATGTCCTATGAATCTCTCCACAATAAAAAGCCATTGATAAACCATCTTCACCCCTACGGGACCAAATGCTTTGTCCATATACCAGAGGAAATACACAAACCTGGAACAAAGTTACAGCTCTGAGTGATAGAAGAATACCTTGTTGGATATACTTCTTTCAACAAGATATACCAGATATATATCCACTCATAGTTTAAGATTTCTGAAACACCACAGATTCACAGGACAAATAAAACAATACAACTGTCAACTCTATCAGAATTGTTACTGGAACCAGAAACCTATAGAAGTGTCTTTCTACCACCTTTTTCCACTCCAAATGAGCCACCAGAATCGAATGAAGAAAAGACATCTCCAAAACCAATCATCGAAGTACATCCTCCTCTACTGCCAGAAAACCCAGAAGACTATAACAAATCTGCAACACAAGAGGCAACTCTGGAAGCACCTGAACAGGAAAAACAACTCGAGGAACCACCAGCAAGACAGACTAGATCTGGAAGACTTATTCGCCCACCCTAGTACTATGGCAGAAATGTCAAAGTACAAGCAAACAAGGACTCCATGACGTATCACCAAGGGATCAATAGCTTGCTTAAAGAATACTAGACCTCAGTAATAGACGATGAGATAAAGGCATTGAAGGAGAATGGGACTTTCGATGAAGTAGATAAGCCGATAGGAAGGAAAATAATCGATAGTAAGTGGGTATACAAAATAAAATAAAATGCTGACCGTACACTGGAAAGATACTGTGTAAGAGCCATAGTCAAAGGTTTCCCACAAGTACCTGGGTTTGACTTTGAAGACACCTTCGCACCAGTTATCTATTATAAATCACTTTATTTCCTGCTTGTGGTATACGCCAAAAGCAAATGGTGACTGCAACAATTTTATGTTAAGTCCACTTACCTTTATAGGGAATTGAAAGAAGAAGTCTATGTGCAATCATTACTTGAGTACAGTAATGGAGACAAAGTATGGTGATTAAACCGATGTCTATATGGACATAAGCAATCTGCAAATGAATGGTATGCTCTCCTCACTAGATACTCAACCACCAGAGGCTTTACGACATCCTCCCTAGACCCTTGCATGTTCGTTTACAATTAACACGACATATACATATCAGGCTACATTGACAATATCGCTATATACTTGGCTAAAACTTCTGAAGCTACTTCACTGGTAGAAGACCTGAAAATGTCATACGAGATTATTCACTTAGGGGAAGCTACGTTCCTGCTCGGCCTCCATATCGCTTATGTAACGGCCTCTCCGGAGATGCGGTAAATATAGGGTTAATAGATCTTGTTCTTTACCGAATGTGGCAACTTAGCGAATGAAGGTCTGGAGGCTTTAACTGAGATTGCAGAATAGACCTCTTACTGTATGGCCTCTACTGAAGTCTTTGAGACATTTGGTGGATCTCAAACTAAAGATTCTTGAAGCGAACTAAAGAAGGTAACTGTTCAACAATGTATATTGAAAGCTCCCTCAGTCAAAGTCTGCTTCTTCTAATGTAAAGAATAGCAGTTCTTAAATACACTGGTTAGGCTACCCTGAGCCTTATATCATAAATCATATAAGGCTCAGAAAGTAGTAGCCTTGAAAGTAAAAATAAACATATAGAGTATCAAACGGATACTTGAAACCAAACATAAAATATATAGAGTATCAAACTGATACTTGAAACCAAATATAAAATATATAGAGTATCAAACTGATACTCGAAACCAAACATAAAACATATAGAGTATCAAATCCTATATTATCAGGCTAGAGGCACAGCTCGTTTCCTGAAACAAATTTAAAATAAAAACACTATCAACTGATACCTGAAATCCTAAACCAGTATCCAGTACCGGTTATAGTGTATACATTAGACTGTATACATCTTATCTAAAAATAATATATCATGTCAATCCGTGAAACGTACTTTATAGAAAATTCACGTTTTGTCTCCACACCCTTACTGAAAGGCATTCAACTATGGAAAGGAACTGAAGAGGAACAGATACACAACTCCTCCATATACCAATTGATAATAGGATCACTTATGTATTTAACCACTGGTATAAGACCCGATCTAGCATATACCATTTCATTTCTCTCTCAATTTTCTTCATGTCCTATCGAACAAGCCCTCATGGCTGCAAAATATATTTTAAGATACATCACTTGTACAAAGAACATTAGACTCCACTACCTGTATACAACTACAAAGGATATCGATACCTATATCGATGCTGACTTTGCTGCTTGGTTAGATACCTGCTATTCCTTCACAGGATATATTGTGCTTTTCAATAGTGTTTGTATCTCCTAGTGATACAAGAAACAAGCCTTGGTCGCAATATCTACAACCAAAGCAGAATATGTAGCTATGTTACTGGCTGTGCGACAAACCCAATGCTACTCTAAAGGTTTTAAAGACATCCGCCAAACAATACCTATCAACTTACATGCTGATAATGTTAGCGCGAATTTCCTTGCAACAAACTATCAGTTAAACGAATGAATAAAACATAAGGATATCCATTTCTATAAAATACATGAAGAAATCGATAACGAGTAGTTCATCCTACTTAAAGTTGCATTGTTAGAAAGCCTAGCCGATATATATAGCAAGACTTTAGCGAAACTAATACATGAGCATTTAATGGGACTGTTGGGCTGTGGATAATAAGGGAAAGTGTTGAAATTTTCTACTATTTGTTTCATAAGTATATTTCTTTTTAAATCACTTGTATTTCTCTTATTAGTTACATTTTTGGTTTACCTATATATCACGAATATTACTACAGCTAGAGCATATACAACAGGTATCTCATTTATATTTCATGACAACAATGAGATAATTGGATATTTATTTTCTTATTGCATGTGTGGGATGTTTCAATTGTTTTCATTTATGTACTGCGATCTTTTTTAGAAGGTGCATTGCATGTTGATTTTCTGACTAAAATCTCTCAAACTATCATGGTTTATATATATTTTATTTGGGATTTTCTTAGCAGTTTTTTGGGGTCAAACCTGTTCGCATTTATGTTTCTTACAAAGTTTCCTCATTTATTTCTTTTCTCCGCTTAAGTTTGCGCACCTGTATATATAGCTGGTTACCGCTCTGAGTGTTAAAAAGAATTAAGGACAAGAATTACTACCAATCTACATTCCTACTACTATATTCCTTGTCTAAGTATGCCTACAGTATATCTTTAATACTATGCTGCATTCTCATACTCAAGCTATTAAAATTGTGCTGCTACATACAAATTCAATATGATCAACATATGGAGTTGATCCACACAGAGTCTCATTTCAATGTCAATAAGAGGTATCCACTTCACCACTTCCAGGATCATGTATACCAGTTTGGTAAAATCCCACCGTATTCTACTGAGTTCAGTGAACTAGCAGATAAGAAATAGATAAAAGTCAGATGGTCAAGTTTGAATGCAAATGACGCTGTGTGGCAGATCCTCTCCAACTATGGGCGATACTACTTGATCCGTATGAGACTTGTAAATCTCAACTCTTTGTGAAAATCTAGAGTTCATCTCCTGACGGAGGCGGTTGATCTTTTAAAGACAAAACAAGTACTAAATCTCTGCAACCTTCAAATTGTAGGGTGCTGAAAGGACACTGGTGTGATATCATCAGGCATTGGAGAATTTCGTAATATCATTGGAATTTTAACTGAGATAATGTGTATCAAATTTCTGGACAATTGCCAGCAGAGCCTACCCATCGAGGGCCATCTTGTAGAAGATCCTGAAATACTATGACACCTCCCTATTAACCTACTAACTCAACTTGAAGTTCCAATTCTAGCATTTCAGAGAACAGATATTTATTACTTCCACTGGGCATGATGTAGAGTCACCGAGCAGTTCCGAAATATGAGTAGTCCCAATGAATGAGTTTGGGTACACATTAGCAAAAGGATAGCTGCATCAGATGCACAGGTGCAACATCAGGACAACCAGTTTGTGTCAATTGCATCTAGTATATCTTGTAAATCAGGGTTGCCATAGACCTTCCTGGTATGTCCTATAAATCCGTAGACAACATGGATGTTGCCAGTATTTCAGGTATGTCCGGTGGTAACAGAGGATGTGAAGGGTATTGGGTAGGAACAGGGGATGTCAGGATTGTCTGGCGTTAACAGCTGATATCTGAGGTGTCTGGAAGACAGGCTTGGAGAAGACTTGGCAAGTACTATTTTTGGATCTAGTCACAGTCACCGAGAGGTCATAACAGCATGGCTAGAAGACTAAAGATCTAATACTATGCTAGCCTTTATGTAGTGGAAAAAATAGAGAACATGGTACTGAAGGGAAATCTATTTTAGGTGCAAGAAGAATAGTTGAGCAAAAATGCTTCCAGTTCTCAGTGTAAAAGCGAATGATAGTTGGGTTCTGCTGGTGGTAACCTGACCCACGCCAGGTGTGGTTCCTTTCCTGGCACATTCTTTAGCTCTTACAACCACACAACATCCTCCCTTATCCCCTTTGATTGGCAGAGTGTTGGCTTCTAACACCAAATTCCTACAGAGTTCTTTTGATACAGTATGCGATACTTTAGTACCTAGTAGTACTTGATGCCAGCTTTCCTACGGTATAAAGAGTATCTACTGAGCGCTAGGATCAAGAGAGTTACAGGTTAGCGTGTCTTCCCACAATTGAAGTTTTGACTAAGCACTAACTTTGATACCAGATACCTATAGAGTCCCTAGGTTTCAGCTTCCATTACGTTGTTACCTAGACGTGCTCAACACCAGTCTTCTAACAGTGTGAAAAATATCTACTCAATACCAATATTCACGGAGTTATAGGCTGTTCTAGAGATGGTATTCTGTGGCGAGTCTTTGACTAAGTACTGACTTTGACACCAGATTCCTACAGCACCCCAGAGATTCAGAATAGGGCACTTTGGTGCCTAAGCATACCCGATGCCAGCTTTCTAATGGAGCAAGGTACGTCTACTCAACACCAATATCCACGGAGTTACAGGCTATTATGGGGGTGGTCTTATATGATAAGGCCTTGAGTAAGTACTGACTTTGACACCAGATTCCTACAGGGCCTGGAGGCACAGCATACAGCAGTTTGGCACCTAGATGTACTCGATGCCAGCCTTCCAATAGTCCAAAGAAGGTCTCCTCAATGTGAACATTCAAGGAGTTACAGTCTGGTGAGCCTCGGGTAAGGTTTTGACTAAGTGCTAGATTTCATGCCAGATTCCTACAGAGTCCTGGGGACACAGCATGCAGCATTTTGGTACCTAGACATGCTTGACACCAGCTTTCCAATGGCATAAAGGATGTCTACTCGATGCTAATGTCCATGGAGTTACAGGCTATTATGGAGGTGGTATTCTATGGCGAGACTTTGGCTAAGTGCTGACTTTGATACTAGATTCTTACAGAGTCCTTGAGACACAGCATGTGGCACTTTGTTACCTAGACGTACTCAATTCCAGCTTTCCAGTGGTCTAGAGAATGTCTACCTGACGTGAATACTCCAGGGGGTACAGCCTGGTGAGCATTGGGTAAGGTTTTGATAAAGTTCTGGCTTTAATGCCAGATTCCTATAGAGCCCTGGAGATGCAGCATGCAGCACCTGGGTATCTAGATGTACTCGATGCCAGCCTTCCAATGGTGCAAGGTATGTCTACTCAATGCCAACATCCAAGGAGTTACTAGCTGTTCTGGAAGTGGTATTCTCTAGTGAGGCTTTGACTAAGTACTCATCTTGACACCAGATTCCTACAGAGTCCACAGGACGCAGCATGCGACACTTTGGCTCTTAGGCATATCAAATGCCAGCCTTCTAATGCTGCAAAGTATGTCTACTCAACGCCAATACCCAAGGAGCTACTGGCTGTTATGGAAATAGTATTCTCTGGCGAGATTTTGACTAAGTGCTGATTTTGACACGGGATTCCTACAGAGCCCTAGGGATGCAGTACGTGATACCTTTGCTCCTAGATGTACTCAATACCAGTCCTCTAATAGTGCAAAGAACGGCTACCTGGCACCAATATTCATAAGGTTACAGGCTGGTGGATCTTTGGTGAGGTTGTGACTAAGTGTTAACTTCGATGCCAGAATCCAACAGAGCGGCTTGGACCCAGCTTCCAATACTTTGGCATCTAGACATAGCTGAGGCTGGCTTTCCAATGGTGCAAACGATGTCTATCCAGCGCCAATACTCATAGAACTACTAGCTATTATGTCTTTTACTTATCTTGTAGTTGCTGTTTTTTTATATTAGCTTCTGTACTCTCTATTTTTGTATATTAGCTTTCATAAGATACGAGTACTATAATGAAGACAATTTTCTGGACCAATATTATAAATGGCCAAGTGTGACCTATGTCAGGGGTGAGAGTTATACCCATATGTCTTGTGAATTTGGTAATTTGGTAGGCGCTAGTATGATGTCAGGATATGTCTCTGACATTTGGTTGCTATGTCTAATTGTGTCCTGTGGATTGGGTCTCTACATCTGATTGTGTCCTGTATTTCTTGTAAATTTAGTTGCTACACCTGGTTGCATCATGTGCATCTTGTACTTGGATGGTTGCATTCTGGGCATGGTTGCTACACTACATCGCATCCTGAATTGTGATTCAGGATTGGACATTCTGTGTATCAGAGGCATAGATCACACAGAATGCAAGAGTTTATTTTTGCTAATGTCAGCTGGCACAGATAAAATATATAATGTACTAAGAGGCCAGTTATATCAGAAACCAATCTCGCTATTTAAGCTTTGTAACTAATAATACTAAGATAGAGTCTACAGACTGGGAAGGGGCTAGATATTGAGTGTACTTAACTGAAGATACCCATCAGAGTTACACAATCTTGTTGCAGTCCAGCAGTAAGTAAGGTCGAATGGGTGAAGTATTACGATCGTGGAAACTGGCACAATTGTGTGCCTTACCCACCTAATCTCCCAGGATGAGCAGAGATTGCTAGTCAATAGTCAAATCAATTTAAGAATATTCAATGAGATATATTAACCCTGTATATGATCAAACTACAGCCTTTTGACAAACTCTAGAAGCTCAGCTTTATGGGTGATATGTAATCAGCAGAGATGTTTCGGGCAGTCAAAAGAAAGGCAGATTTGCCCTAGTACCATTTCTCAAATGTCCAGCAATAGTGCTAAGCCAAATCTCATATTATTGAAGACAGTACTAAGATGAAGATAACATGAATGGTGAGGTACTGGAAGTGGGAAGAGTTGATAGACAATGAGCTAGAAATCGTAGAATAGTAATAATTAAGGGAACAAAAGATGAAGCTGTCTTGACAATTAGTGAACCTGTAATATCAACAAGAGCGCTAGCGCTATGAGATGTTTGGTTACCCAATATGGCGAAAGATTACAAGATGGCATAAAGGATAAACACCGGATAACTATTTGACGCAAGTAAGAAATTGGAGGAAGAGCAGCAGTAGTGGTCAATTCCCTGGGGAGAAGGGGAAATAGGAGAAAATCAATGACATATCAAGATGCGTAGTCGATGTTCATGACATCTAGTACTGCTCATGAGATGGGTGACCATATGGCAACTGTCAAGATGTGGTGAGGGTAATAGGCAGAGAATAACATATCAGAAGAAAGGAGACTGGTGAGAGGTGTACAAGTCATGATTCAGACATTAAGGTGTTGGGAAAATGTGCAAAACATAGTTCAGATATCGTGGTGTATCCAAGTTGTGTAGGACATAGTTTAGACATTGGGGTATGCCCAAGTCATATAGGATGCACAAGATGTATCAGCCATTGCAGGGCAGGTCCTGATGGACAGGATGCAGGAGACGCAAGTGCTAAGTGACCGGCATCATATCGCCAGGCAGGCACATGAGATATAGCATGAATTTTTACTGATGTATGTTAAGAAAGCCTAATCTTGAAGCCTACTAACTCAATGTGTTACTAATAGATTTCTTTCGTTCTACTTCCTTCATATTACCAAAGGTCTCCTCTTATATATTCTATAAACTGTATGCAGTTAGAATGACAGTGGTAATGTTTCAAGCATTCTAAAGTGGACTTTATTGATGTAACATTTTAGTTACAGGATGCAACTATCAAAATCTGACTATTAATATCTAGGCCCTGTAATAGAGCGAGAAGTAGGCGCTGGCTTCAGTAAATTGAGGGTCTGTGCACAGTTACCCTACTATGTAGTCTATGCACTAGTCTCAGATTTTTGTATTGCTAATATATTACCTTATCTTCCTCCATCCACGCAGGCATATTAAGGGCAGAGGTGTTTCTATAAGGGATAGGGTATGACCTACAAGCCTGCCTTAACAAAGCTGTCCAAGAAGAGCCAGCTGCACTTCTTGTACTCACGCTAAGGTTGCAGCTAAGGGGCTGCAACCCCCAAAAGTTTACGGGCTCAGTTTTCAGGGGCACTCATCCTGAGTGCCTGATAGCTCAACAACAGTTTGCAGCTCTATGTATAATTGTAGCTCAATACAATTTTATGACTAGATTTTGTGACTCAAGATAGGATTGTGGCTAGACTCAACTTATGATGAAAGATATAATAGGTGCTATAGTATGGTAAAATATAGGAAGCATTGGATTTTGGGATACAGAACTGCACTGTAGAACTCCCCTATATTATATCATAGATATTTCTGCTATCTTTATGTTTTGAGATTGTGAGGCTATATTTTACTACTAGACTCTATGAAGTGCTGTGTTTTCATAGAATTAGAACTGTATATATTTATAGATTTACCAAACTTTAGTGAGCTAAAAAGCTTTATCAAACTGGATTAATTGAAATTTGTTAAGGCAAAAACCTCTGTTAAACTACATTAATTTAAATTTCTTAAAGTCTAATAATATTATATATCTTTGAGCTTGTGTGTTATGATAGGCCATGGGGCTCTGTTTAGCCACAATTCTTTCTTGGACCACAAAATCAAACCACAAAATTGTCTTCAGTCACAATCTTATATTAACATGCAAACTGAGGTTAAGCTGTTGGGAACTCAGGATGAGTGTCTCCAAAACCAGAGCTACCGAATCTTCGGGGGTTGCAGTACTCTAGCTGTAACTATAGCATGAGTAGAGTCTTAGACCTGGGAAGAGTAGTGTCCAGATCTCCCATTATGTGAGAAATCCTTACATACATTTGTGGATCTGAGCAGTCTCAGTTGAAATACTCCTTTCAGCATATTACAGGACTTACGTCCTATTCTCCTCTATTGAGATCGTGAAAATTCCAGATTTTGACTTATACAATATTTACAACAAAAAAAGGTCAAAGTTTTGATTGTCCCACTATGTATCACGAATATGGCTTAGCGAGGAAAAGGTTCTCACATGACTCATAGTTATAAGTCATAGGTATGTTAGGTTTCGTACATAACTTTGCTTAGAGGTCATGGGTTTGACACAGGTGACCATTTAGGTCACATGTCTTGATCAGATAATGTTTTTACATGTCTCATAGTTATGAGTCAGAGGTATGTTATGTTTTATACATTACATTGCTAAGAGGTCATCGGTTTCGCGTATGTGACCATTTAGGTCATATGACTTGATGAGGTGACGTTTTCACATGACTCATAGTTATGAGTCATTGGTATATTATGTTTTGCACATTACCTCACTTAGTGAACATAGCTTTTGCGCATGTAACTATGTAGGTCATCTGACTAGTTTAAGTTGTAAGAAACGTAGCATAAAGAGTGACCATAAAATGAGGTCAATTGGACCAAGGAGATGAGCCATCCTCCGTCTCCGTTATTTTCCTCATGCTTGAAATCAACCCTGAATGCAGGATTCCCACGATCATCTACCCCTCTTCTCTTTCCGTGATGGCTTTAGCCTAGGAGTGATGGCCATCCTCATTCTCCTCTTGCTGTCCTCCTTTGCTTTCTTTATTAATTGAGACTTCCCCCTTTTTGGGTTCTGGTACTACTATTCTGCTGCCTGTTCCCTCCCCTCACCTCGCTTAGCAAGGCCCCTCCTCACAGTTGGCAACCTTTCACTTCTCATGCTTCTGACGGCTGGGAACATAGTTTGTGATATGCAGGAACTCTTCAATAGGCTCACGGGTCGATCTTGTCCCACCCTACGGTTGGCTTAAGTAGTAGTATCTCATCCACTATGTGATGCTATCTCTGTGAAAACAAGGAGCTATATGAGAGACACGGTAAAATAGCTGGCTTTCCTTTCTTAGGGACTGTCTTGTAGGACACAAACATGATTAACAAGAGTTGACATGCTTGCATTTGGTTTCCTTCCTGACCCGATGGTTAGATCAACTTGGACACTACTGCTACATTCTTTCCTAGGCTAGCATCCTGCTACTGATACTCTTTACTGCCATCGTGTATAGACAGCCCCTCATTTAGGACAGTGCTCGGTCCTGGGAGTCTACCTCCCAATTGCTGGCTCATATTTCTAGTGTGGTTGTTGTAGGATTTTGTGCAATGTTTTCTTTTATTTTTCCAGTGACATTCAAGGTGGTTTCTTCCTATGTTCTCCTACTTGTCTTTAGTAATAGGGGCGAGATGTGCAGTTGGGCCCATACCATAGGGTCGTGAAGATACGGTTAAGGCTGGGCAAAAGGTGGAATGGGGATTGTTTTATGCCATAGCTAGCGCTGCATGCAGTATGCTTGTAGCCTAAATAACAATGAAAAATATGAAGATAAAAAAAGTAAAAATAAAAATAAAAATAAAAATAAAAATAGAAATAAAAATAAAAATAAAAATAAAAATAAAAATAAAAATAAAAATAAAAATAAAAGACCTAGGAGATAAGCTCTTCACACTTCATTTTAAGTTATTTTTCTACTTATTACTTCATGCTTATATGAATATAAATCCTTACACTTTTTCCTATATACCTACATGCAATGAGAACTGTACTACAAGGGTAGAGTTGAAGAAATAGTACGATAGACACTGAGCACTCAAGCTAATCAGTCTTGCCCATCTTAGCATAGACTAAGTTCAAGAACTATCGACCAGAGAAGAAGAGAGAAGTATCATCTAGGGATTACCGTAAACTGATACCAGTTAGGGAATATAACATTACAAAGCGCTGCTTATACCGATGCTTGAATGATATCAAGACGGACTTCACTTTCGCGGATGAATTACTAGAATTACCGGAACTAGTAAATGGTTAGGGGGATGCCAAACACTAGTATAACTGATAGACATGGACCAAAATATTTGTTTGGAGAATCTGTCGAGGAAGGCAGATCTCGATAAAATAGCTAAAAGCAAGAAATATAGCGAAAATAATTTTATATTGATAAGATCTATTCTCCTGTGCTTGATGATATCTGTAAAGCTCGAAAGGCACTTCAATATTTATATCCCGTATCTGAGTCTTCGCAGACTACTTCTATCAAATATGCCTCTGAAGTACCACTCTGGTTTTAATACACAAATGTCCACAATCTTATAAGTGCGAGTACTGTTTGACCCTAAACTTCTCATAACCTTTCACGGTTGCGGAATTGTATTCTCGTATTGCGATGCCTGCGATATTCATTATACCCAACAGCTGTCTCTAACTTAGTTATCCGTATAGACTATTATATTGGTTTAGTCTTATTAACTATCATTTCAGTTGTCTCTTCAGTCACGAAGTGATCAGTTTCATGCCGGGCCACCTAGTGCTAATTGTAAGTCCAAGTCCGATATGTCAATGTCTTAAGGGTTTTTGACTTATCTAGGTCTTCCTGTCCGAGCGTGCTCCTACACGGTACGCCCACCTCCATAGAGGGGTCCTATTACTAGGACCAACCAATCTACAGCTGATCTCAGAAGGGTATGAGTAGATTTGGTATGTCCTCAATAGCTTCCACTACTAGGATATTCACTTGGAGTATTTCGCCGAAAACGTCGCGTCACCTTGGGCTTATAGTTTAGGAAGCCTAACTTTAAAGCCTACTATTTCAATGCTCCTCCTATAGACCACTTGCATTTTACTTCCCAGATGTCATCAAAGGTCCCCACCCATATATCCTGTGAACAGTATGCGGTTCAATGGACAGTGGTGACCTATATGGTGTTATGAAGTGGGCTTCATTATGTGATCTTTTAGTTACAGGATGCAATTAGTGACATTTCCCTAATGACGTGCTGGTCCTATAAGGGGGCCAGAGGGGGGTGTTTGCTTCGGTAAATCGAGGATCTGTACCCAGTTACCCTACTGTGAAATCTGTGCACTTTTTTGTCTCAGATTTCCATATGTCTAACATGGACGAACTCCAATGAACAGTTTTCCAGTTAGGTAAAACACTAAGCCTGGTAACAGTAGAAGAACGATCAAACGATGACAGCTCCAGTTTCGACAAATGAGAACACCTACTAATGGAGGCTCCAGCACCACACAGAGGAGAAGGCTCAGTGCCAACCCAACACACAAGGCCAGAATTGAGTTCAGAACAAATGCAACAAATTATTCAAATAATGGGACAACATCGATCCAAAGTCAAACAACCGAAAACGTGCATAGGCAACTGGAATCACCTTTGAAGTTGACTAGGGGAATTGCAGATTTACTATAGGGTAGTAGGATGGCAGGATGGACATGATGCGGAGAAAATCATTTACTTCTCTAGCCTCTTACAAAACGATGCTAGTAAATGGTTGATGCCATACATGGAATGGACTAAACTAATAAGATGGAATAGTTGGAATGACTTCAAAGAAGCAAGCAGGGAACAATTCCAAGAAGTAGATGCACGAGGAGCAGCAAGAATCAGACTAAGGAAAATGAAACAGAGAAACAGACCAATGGTGGAATACTGGAACGAGTTCTGCCTAGAATAGAAAGAGGCCTTATGCTATGATGCCAGGGTATTAGAATAGTTCTATAGAGGAATGTGGGCATAATTACAAAATAAATGCGACCATTATGACTCCAAGATCAATACCATCAGAGAATTGGCTGAATGGGCTATCTAGAAAGAAACAGGACAAATTAAAGAAAAACCTATAGGCCAAGAAATAATGATGGGACTTTGCCACCCATGCTCAAGAAATACGATAAAATATTTCAACCAACTGTGGATCGAGTGGTGGAGATAAACAAAACACAAGCAAAACAACCTCTCAACCTATCCAATGAAGAATACAAGAGGCAAAGAGATCATAATCTGTACCTCAGATGCAGGAAAGCTGGACATCGCATCTGCAAATACTGAAGCAGACTAGATAATGGAAGGAAACTGACTACTCTAGCCTAAGACAACAACTGGTTCAGACAACAGAAGAAAACAAACTGGAGGGAGATGATTACAGAGAAAGAAGAAAAGGGAAAGCAAGACAGTCCCCAGTAAGTGATGGTCTGGAAGACAAGAATAAGATGAAAATCATCAGAAAGGGATGAAACAATACAAAAGGCTCGATAAATATCAAACTGGCAAACTACCACGTGACACATTTTGAAGAAGAAGGAGATCAGGTTATGATCAAAATGACATTATATGATAAGAAAAACAAAGGGACTATGATACTATTAGGCGGACGCTAATATCCAGTATAACTGAGGGACGTAGGCCAAAATCTTTGTGGGAGAATCTGTCGAGGAAGGCTCGTCTCGATAAGGTAAATAAAGATTTGTGAGGTAAACAATTTAATATTGATAAGATCTCTTCTCCGTTGCTTGATGATATCTGTAAAGCTCAGGAAGCACTTCGATATTTATATCCAGCGTCAGAGTATTCGCAGACTACTTCTAACTACTGTGCCCGCGAAGAACCACTCTGGTTTTAATACGCAAACATCCAGAATATTATAAGTGCGAACACCGTTTGACTCTGGAACTTATCACACCCTTTTTGTGGACCGGGAATAGTATTCCTCCGTTGCGATGATTGCGCTATTGGTTATGCCAAACAGCGGCCACCAACTTAGATATCTGCATAGACTATTATATTACTCTAGTCTGGTTGACTATCATCCCAGTAGTCTCTTTGGTCATGAAGTGATCAAGTTCATGCTGGGCCACCTAGTGCCAATCGCAAGTTCGAGCCCGATGTATCAACGTCGTAAGGGACTCTGACTTATCTAGGTCTTTCATTCTGAGCATGCTTCCCCTTGGTCCACCGGCCTCCGTAGAGGAGTCCTATTACTAGGACCAACCAACCTACAGCTAATCTCAAAAGGGTATGGGTGGATTCGGTATACCTCTAATAGCCTCTGCCACTGGGGCATTCTTCTGGAGTATTTCATCGAACACGTCCTGTCACCTTCGGCCCATAGTTTAGGAAGCCTAACTTTGAAGCCTACTATCTCAATGCGCCTCCAACAGACTTCTTCCGTTCTACTACCCAGATGTGGCCAAAGGTCTCCTCCCATATAACCTGCGAACAGCATGCTATTGGACGGACGGTGGTGACGTATATGGTGTTATGAAGTCGGACTCATTGTTGTGACTTTTTAGTTATAGGACGCAACTCTTGACATCTCGCTAATAATGTGTGGGCCCCATAAGGAGGCCCCATAAGGGGGCTGGAGGGGGGTGTTGGCACTCCGGTAAATAGAGGGTCTCTGTGCAGTTAGCTTACCGTGGGTCTTTGTACATGTCTCAGATTTCTATATGCCTAACAGATACACGCAATGCTCGACTCGGGGGTCACCGAAGATTTCTTTGATAATGACATTTGCGACAAATACATCTACCTCACTATACTAACAAAGAAGAAAATACAGGTCTACTTAGCGGATGGAAAGCCCAGTACTATGAGTCGTATTACCCATATGGTACATGTACATATGGCCATAGGTAGCTATAGTGAAGTAGCGACCTTCTAGGTAGCAGACCTAAAGAACCATGAGCTGGTCCTTGGAATGTCATAGTTAAGACTAGATAACCCTACAATCAACCGGGTTAACAGCAATATCACATTCGCCAGTGAATGATGTATGATAGGATGTCTCAACAGTTCCCTTGTACTATCAGCAATACCAGAGAGACAAGCCCAAGAACAGAACCTGCAAGGAAGGTTCGACAAGTTAAGAGAAGATCTGGATACCAGAATCCGGTTCAAAAAAGCAGTACGACTAGGTAGCGGCACTCACTAAAGGCTGGAGCCAGGCAGCCGGAGATGACCTGTATGCCAACCAAGATAAAACGATAGTCACTTGAGAGCAAGAGGTAATGGCAAGACGAATAGTGATAGGACTACTTCCTGGTACCTATGGATAAATAGTACCATGTGGCAGACTAGCAGTCAAACATAGACTCATTACCAACGCTGGTGTAATTGATGCCAACTATACAGGAGAAGTCTAAGTGGTCATTGCTAACCTAGGAGACCGCAATTATGAAGTCTAAACAGGATATAAGATAGCTCAATTGATTATTGAAAAGATCAATAAAAGTGAAATGCACAAGGTCCATGAACTGCAAGACATTAAGAGAGGAGAGAAAGGATTTGGCAGTGCAGACCAACCAAGAAAGGAAAAAGAAAAACCAATACAGGTTTGCGAAATATCGGCCTATGCCGTTGGCAAATATTATAAGAAAGGAGATATTACTGGAATCCTAATATAGAACCCAACAGAAGAAAATATCGAACTAGCTTGCATCAACATCAGCACCAAGTTAGCAGTATGGCAAAAATGACAACAAATCGAGAAAGAATGATACGTGATAATACTAACCGAATACCATCAATTCTCTGATTCATATCAAGAAAAAGAAGCTGGTAAACTACCACTACAAAGACTAGGAGTAGATCACGAGATCCATATCAAGAAAGGCAAAAAGATAAAAGCTATGAAGGAAATACTTTACCAATGCCTTTATCCATTAGTAGAAAAGGAATTAGAAGAACTGAGAAGATACATGCCACAGAATATTAAAGGCGGATAGATACGACATTCATTCACATTGGCTGGATCACCTATCATATTTGTCAAGAAAAAAGACAAGAAAATGTTACTATGTATGGACTACCCAGCTCATAACTCAGTACTAAAGAAAGACTGATATTCAGTACCACTAGTTGGTGAAGTATTGGACTAACTGAGATCTGCAAAGTACTTCGCTACATTGGATATCTAAGACCCATACTACAATATTTAGATCAAGGCAAGAGATGAATGGAAAACAACCTTCACAACAAGATATGAAATGTTTGAATACCTGGTTATGCCTTTCAGCTTAATCCATGCACTGGCATCATTCCAATAATGGATCAACCAAGTTCTCAACAAGTTTTTGGATATATGTTGCATCATCTACATAGACGATATACTCGTATACTTGGAAACCATAGAACAACACTAATGAGATATCAGCAATATTATGAAGAATATTCAGAGATCAGGAATAGAAATCAAACTATCTAAATGCGAATTTCACAGGAAAGAAATAGAATACCTAGGATTTATCATTAATGGAAAGGGGGTTTAAGTCGGCCCAGTCAAAATAGTGGCCATATGGGACTGGACAAAACCAAACAACTAGACAGATATCCAATATTTCATTAGATTTTACAACTTCTGACGCAGATTCAATGAAGGAGTTAGTCAGATGGTAAAACCCCTATATAACTTAACCAAGAAGGATGTTAAATCGAACTGGGGAGAAAGGGAACAAAAAAGTATATGACAATATCAGAACCAAACTCACCTTAGTACTAATATTAGTATATTTCGACCCTCAAAGAGAAACAACAATGGAAACAGATGCATCAAAATATGTCTGTTCAGGAATCCTCTTTCAAAAATGCAATGATGGCAAATGGTGCCAAGTATGCTAGCGATCAAAAAAAGTGACACCTACGGAATACAACTATGATGTAACTAACAAAGAACTATCAGCCATAGTTCAGACCTTCAAGGAATGGAGAAGATACATACAGAACAATGATCACCAAGTCAGAGTTCTAACCGACTACAAGAATTTGGTCCCATTTATAACCAGAAATGGATACAATGGCTGACAGATTCAATAGATGGAAAGCCTAAACAAATACAACTTCAAAATCGAATACTGACCAGGAAAGGAAGGGGGAAAACCAGATGCCTTAACAAGAATCTTGAGTAACAAACTACAAGACAAAGAAGATGAAAGGATCAAACAGAAAAACCTGATCCTCCTCTCAAAGGAATACTTCGAGGCCATGGAAACAATAGAGATAGGGGACAAGAAGGACAAAAAGTACAAAAAGCAATAAGAGAAGATAAAGAATTTCAGGAAATCAAAAAGCGCTATGAGAAAGGAAATAAGGAAAAGAAAGAAGTGGCCTTAGAACTATGCGAAGGGAAAGACAAATATCTCTGGTACGACGGAAAGATATGGATACCTGAGGACGAAAAGATAAGAACACTCCTTATCAAGGAATACTATGACAACAAACCAGCAGGACATGGGAAGCGGCTAAAACAACATAACTACTTATATGAAAATACTATTTGCCAGGGGTAAGGAAATCTGTTAAACATATATCAAGAACTTCGATCTATGCCAAAAAGCAAAAGTGGTACAACATGCACCATACAGGCTATTGAAATCCAACGAAATACCAAGAAAACTATAAGTCTCCATATCTATAGACTTGATAACTGATTTACCCATAGCCAATGGATATGGCGCCATTTTGGTCATGGTGAATTGCCTGACCAAAATGAGTGACTTTGTACCAACAAGAATGGATATGACAGTATGGCAGTTTGTAACCACATTCATATGAGAAATGTTTCGACTACATGGATTACTAAAAGATATCCTCACCGACCAAGGATCAATATTTACATCAAAGATATAGAAAGAAATAATAGTGGAGCTCAGAATCAAGCGTAAGCTCGCAATGGCATTCTATATACAAATAGACGGACAGACCGAATAAATAAATGGCATATTGGAACAATATCTACAAGCATATACAAACTATCAGCAGGAAAACTGGGACGAACTACTGCCAATAGCAGAATTCGCATACAACAACAGGAAACAAGAAACAATTAAGACAACACCCTTTTACACAAATTATAGTCTAGACTCAGAATATCAAAGAATTGGTCATATGACCCAAGGATTGAGAACAGGAAACGAAGATATGAGTTAACTGCATAAGGCTCTATGTGCGGAGATGATGACAGTGCAATTAAAATAAGAGGAAAACTATGACCAACATCAAAAACTAGATCCACACCGACAGAAGGGAGACAAGGTATGGCTGCTACCACAGAAGATAAGGACCACAAGACCTTGCAAGAAATTGGATTATCGAAAAATGGGACCATTGGAAATACTGGAAAAAATAGGTAACCAAGCATATAAACTCAACATTCCACCATCTATGAAGATACACAACACATTTCATATCTCATTACTAGAACTCTACCAAAACAACAAGTGTTCCTCTCAAGTCATTACACCTACTCCACCTATCAAACTACACAGAGCACCGGTATACAAACTAAATGAAATAATTAACTCCTACTTACGCTACTGTAACCTTCAATACTGCACTAAGTGGACTGGTTATTCTGCCAAACATGATCAAGAGTAGTACCCAGGAACCAACTTTACCAACGCCCAAGATGCGCCCCACCTCTTCCACTAACAATACCCACGAAAGCTGTCCAATGAGCATCGAAGACATTCTGGAAGACCTAGTCATTAGGAGTGGTCCTACGAGCCCACCACCTGATGCAGCCAAGTGGGGTGCAGAGGAAGAAGAAGTCAAAATCAAGAAGGAGGAAGATGAGAAGACCACTGAGGCTAATTGAGCCAAAGTGGTCAAAAACAACAAATGAAACCATACCCTCTATCGCGGAATGATATGTACTGATGATAGGTGCATGGTACACTTTGATAGGAAACAACGCAGCAACTTCTTTCCTCAAAATAGTATGGCAATCCGACAATTACCACTGCACACACCCACTGAACCAACACAACTACCACCTCCTATGTCAACTGAACCCAGACATTATAAAATCTCTTGGCAGAACTGCATATGCAGATACTGTCCACACCACTAAAGACAATAATGGAAAGCCAAGTAGGGTACCCAAATGAGCACAGAGGTTCCGAGGATGGAACCTAAAAGGGGGGGGAATACAAAAATCAATTTTGTATCTAAGAAGGAACTATGTCGAACAATCGAATGCCTTTGCAATAACAATGATCCGCTTGAGGAAGTGACCTAGAGGCAAGAAGACACTATTGCCCAACTTAACAAGGAAAGCGGCACCCTCCAATGGACAATGGAGGAGGCAAGGAACAGTATCGAAGTGATTCAACAGAAGTATGAGGAAAGTCTGGAGAAGATCAGGAAATAACTACGTGATACTGGACGGAAGAGGAAAGCAAGGTTAAACGACTGCCAGAAAATTGCAGACAAAGCAAATGCCTACTACAAATGGTTACTGTAATTCACCTACCAGTTACGCAATGAGTAGAATTAAGCTCAAAGGAACTCAAGGTTAGGGAGGTAGGAGCGAATGTCACAAATATGGCTTAGCGAGGAAGAGGTTCGCATATGACTCATAGTTATAAGTCATAGGTATGTTAGGTTTCGTACATGACCTCCCTTAGAGGTCATAGGTTTCATGCATGTGACCATTTAGGTCATATGACTTGATCAGATGATATTTTCACATGACTCCTAGTTATGAGTCATAGGTATGTTATGTTTCGCACATCACCTCACTTAGAGGTTATGGGTTTCATATATGTGACCATTTAGGTCATATGACTTGATTAGGTGATGTTTTTACATGACCCATAGTTTTGTGTTATAGGTATATTATGTTTCACACATGACCTCGCTTAGAGGACATGGGTTTTGCACATGTAACCATGTTCATCATCTGACTAGTTTAAGTTATGAGAAATGTAGAGTAAAGAGCGAATATAAAAGGAGGTCTATAGAACCAAGGAGATGAGCTCTTCACACTTCATTTTACATTGTTTTCCTACTTATTACTTTATGCTTTTACAAATATAAAACCTTCAAGCTCTTTACTATTTTACCTACCTATGATGAGAACTTTATTATCAGTATAGAGTTGAAGAAAGAGTACGATAGGCATTGAGGACTCGAGACAAGAGGTCTTGCCTATCTTAACATAAACTTAAGTCTAAGAACTATTGTGAAGAGAAGAGAGAAGAGAAGTATGGTCTACCTATTGCTAAGAACTGATACAAGTCAGAGAATATAACATTACAAAGCATCACTTATAGCAATACTTAAAGAATATCAAAACAGACTTTACTTTCGTGGACAAATCGCTATAATTACTGGAAGTTATAGACAAACTACTAAGGACAGTTTCCCACGGTGGATGTACACCCAGCCTGATAACACTAGAGGAACAATCAAGTGACAACACCTCCAGTTCAGATGAAGGAGAACACCAACAAATAGAGGCTCTAGCATAGTACAGAGGGGAAGGCTCAGGGTCATACCTGGAAACAAGGCCAGAATTCAGCTCTGAACAAATGTAACAAATTATCCAAATAATGGGACAATATCAGCCGAAGGTCAAAGAACCAGAAACATACAGAGGCGACAGGAGCCACCTTTGAAGTTAGCTGGTGAAACTAGAGATTTACTTTTGAGCTATAAGATGGCAAGACAGACATGATGTGGAAAATATCGTCTACAACTCCAGCCTCTTACGAAAAGATGCAAGCAAATAGTTAACTCCATACACGGATGGAACCAAACCCAGGGAATGGCATAGTTAGAATGACTTCAAGAAAGCTATTAGGAAATAGTTTGAGGAAGTAGATACGAGAGGGGTAGCAAGAATCAGACCAAGTAAGATGAAGTAAGAAAACAGACCAATAATAGGATATTAGAACAGGTTCTGACTGGAATAAAGAGAGGCCTTACTTGATGATAAGATGGTATCTGTTAGGGGGACGTCATAATCTAGTATAGCTGAGGGATGTAGGCCGAATCTTTGATCAGAGAATCTGTCGAGGAAGGCTGGTCTCGATAAAAATAGGTAAAGTAAAGATTCATATTGTAAACAATTTTATATTGATAAGATCTCTTCTCCGTTACTTGATGATATCTGTAAAGCTTGGGAGGGACTTCAATATTTATATCCCGAGTCAGAGTGTTCGTGGACTACTTCTAACTACTATGCCTCTGACATACCTTTTTGGTTTTGATATGCAAATGTCCAGAATCTTATAAGTGCAAGCACCGTTTGACCCTGAAACTTATCACACCCATTTGCAGTTATGGAATAGTATTCCTCTGTTGAGGTAACTGCACTATTTGTTATACTGAATAGCGGTCTTCAACATAGTTGTCCACATAGACTATGATATTACATTAGTCTTGTTGACTATCGTTCCAGTAGTCTCTTCAGTAACAAAATGATCAGGTTCAAGCTAGGCCACATAGTGCCAATCGCGAGTTCAAGCCCCACATGTCATCATCTTAAGAGTCTCTGACTTATCTACGTCTTGCTCTCTGTGCATGCCTCTCCTTGGTCTGCTGGCGTCCATGGAGCGGTCCTATGACTAGGACCAACCAACATACTGCTGATTTCAGAAGGGTATAGGTAGATTCAGTATATCCTCAATGGACTTTACTACTGGGAGATCCAGTTAGAGTATTTCGCTAAAAGAGTCTCATCACCTGCGGCCTATAGTTCAGGAAGCCTAATATTGAAGCCTACTATCTCAATACGCCCCTGATAGGTTTCTTCAGTTCCACTTCCCTGCTGTTGCTAAAGGTCCCTTCTTATATATCCTGTAAACAACATGCAGTTGGATGGATGGTGGTGACATATGGGGTGTTATGAAGTGGGCTTCATTGATGTACCACTTTAGTTATTAGACGCAACTCTCGAAATCTCACTAATAATGTGGGGACCCCATAAGGTAGCTGGATGGAGGTGTTAGCCCTTCAGTAAATCAAGGGTCTGTGCGCAGTTACCCTACCATGAGGTCTGTACACTTTGTCTCAGATTTTTTATATGCCTAATATGAGCTACCTCCTACCAGGCTTAGCCTCGAATGCCTTTATAACTTTGATAAACTTTTCTAAATACATTTTAAGACTCAATGTGGTCTGGGTAAAAAACCTTCCTTGTTTGCTTGGCCATGGTAGGAAAACCTTTTCCCCACTATCTTCTGCCCTTCTTAGCATGTCTGGATTTTCATTATGAAAATTCTCCACAACTTTCTGCGCGTTTTCCATACCTCTGGCTGGCTCCTATATGTTCTCATCTTCTGAACACCCTTGCTATTTGAGGAAGTACCACAGTTCCCACTTCTTTTGATAGCGGCCGCATACCCATCTCATGTAAGAGCAAATCTCACTTCTTACTATTTTTTCAACCTCCTATTGCAGATCACTGTCAATCTCCTCCAGTTCTCTAGAAGGTTATTGATGATTGTTATGAACTAATTGGTGGTAGGATTCTAGTAATACGACGTGGAAAACTGGATGAATATTCCATCTATCAGATATGTTGAGCTTCAAGACTTGTGATCCGTGCTTTTCTAAGATTTGGAAGGGATTATAAAACGTCGGGCTTAGCTTCTTTGATTTCCGTCAAGTACACATGTTTTCTATGTTCAGCATTACTTTATCCCCAATCTTGAAGTCCAGCTGTTGTCTAGCTTTCCAGTTATACTATTTCATCATTCCTTCCCTTCTCTTCGCTAGTGACCCTATTGCTTGTTCATGTATCATCTTAATCCAGTTCAAGTAGAATGTTACTCAAGGATTGTGAGCTTCTCACTCCTTCATCAACTCTGTCCGTGGATGGAATCCATTGTTTCCATAGAATGGTGACATCCCATGAGCGTTAGTTGCTGAGCTGTTATAGCCATATTCAGCTACTGGTAGTAGCTGATACCAGTCATCCTGATCATAGTTGACAAAACTTCGCGGATATCCTTCTAGTACTTGCTTAGTACATTCTGTTTCTCCATTAGTTTAAGGGTGGTATGCTGTTGACATTCTCTGCTTAATTTTCCGCGCTTGGTAGATGGATTCCCAGAATTCTCCTGCAAACTTTGAGTCTATATCTGTGATGATTTCAGTTGGCAGGCTGTGTAGCCTCTAAACTTTATTCAGGAATGCATTTCCAACATCTTTCGCCGTAGCCGATATCTATTCTCAGATGAAATGTGCTATCTTTGTGAATTGATCAACTACTACCATTATGTGAGTACATTCTTGTAACTCTAGAAGTTGTGTAATAAAGTCCATTGAGATGGATGCCCATACTGCGTAGGGTATTTGCAGGAATTGCAATAATCCATACTTAGCATTTCTATACGATTTATTATGTTGGCATTCATCGCAGGATCATACATAGTTATTGACCCATTCCACAACTCCTTTACAGTAGAAGTCCCACATAGTGATCTCCAAGGTTTTTTCTTGTCCGAAATGTCCTGCAACCTTTGCATCGTAACGTCCTTCTGCAATCTTCTTATATAGTGCCTGACTATTTGTTACAAATAGTCTTTGCTTATAATAGAGTAGATCGTTGGTTAAGGTCCAATTCCTAGGGAAATCTTTTCCTTCGTCTCGTATTCTAATAAGTTCTGCCCTCCATTGCCTCCAAGTTGGGTCCGTCTTGATAGCTGCCTGTATCTTGCTTAAAAATTCAGGATTGAATTGCTGCATACCTTTTTGTAGGATAATAGTGTTTGACATTAGAACTTTCTCGAGTTCTTTTGAAATATCATACCAGTATTCATTGTCTTTAGCCAATGTGTGTAGGTAACTGATGCTAGGTTCCTGTTCTCTGATGATCAAGGATCTTGTCGCTATATGGGAACTTCCGAATCTCGCAGTCACGTGTTCTGTTTCTTCCAAGTGGTCTATTTCCATCATGTCCCAGGTATTGATTTTTTCTACCACCTGTTGGGCTATGTGATCGCCCATTCTCATCTGGCAGTCGATATCCTTATGATTGAATATTACAACCTTGAGTTTACCGGTATAATCTGCATCGTTCACCCCTGTTCCAGTGGTGATTCCACTTCGAACAGCTAGTCTGCTTCTTGTAGCAATTTTTCTGCAAGTTACCTGTGGTAGTCCTATGGCTATTCCCGCCCTTATTAATGCTTGTCCATATTTCAAGACAATGTCATCCTCTATGGCGTAAAAATAATGTCCTGCTGCCATTCTTGAGCCTTTTGTTGACAAGTATGCCATTTTGCTCAATCTCTTAACCTTAATCAGGGGTTCCTTTCCACCTCTTTGAGGTTCCAAATCTAAATCCTTATACCCATCCCAGTCTTCTCCTTCATCACCTACCCTCACTACTAGTCATACCAAGAAACTTTCTGGTTTCAAAATTTCCTGTTCACAATGCGTAACTCCCTCCTCAGGACAGTACTTCAGCCGTCTACTTAATGCATCAGGCTTTCCACCTTTCATGCCTGGGCGGCATAAAATTCAAAAATTGTATTCTCCTTATTTCTGATCTTATCGAATTTGATAGCCACTCCAGATTTTTGAGGCGAGGAAGTATTGTAGGTTTTGATAGTAGGGAAAGACTGTAATCAGTTTTTCAATTCCAAGCAAGCAGTGTCTCCATCCCTTATGTGCTTTCAAGGATTATGAGAAGTTCTTTATCACCAATTTCGTAATTGCCCTATACTGAGTTTAATTTTTGTGAATAGAATGCTACTAGATGTAGCGTTTTCTCAAAGTGGTGAGAAAAGACGCAATCAAGTGTGAAATCGCTAGTATCGGTGTCTACTACCGTCTCTCTTTTGGGAATAAAGTGGTAGAGTATGGGGGCTGTGACGAATCGGTGCTTTAGTTCTTCAAAAGCTATATCTTGCCCAACTCCCCATTTAAAATTCTTTTGATTTCCCTGTAATGTCTCGGCTATTGGTTTGCAAATAGCAGAGAAGATTTTTATAAATATTCAGTAGAAGTTAGCAAATCCAATTAAGACTTGCCCATCTTTAACCAACTTAGGTAGTTTCTAAACTATAATAGATTCCACCTTATGGGTGCTTATGGATACCCTATCAACTGCCACAATATAGCTGAAGAATTCTACCTCTTTGGTGTGGAAGGTTAACCATTTTAGCAATACCACTAATTGAAAGTCTGATAGACATTGTAAAACTCTTTTGACAGCTTCGATATGTTTCTTTTCATCTTTTGAATATATAAGAATGTTGTCAAGGTAACATATGACTCCCACATCCAAGTATTCTTTAAGTACTTGGTTCATCATATCTTAAAAAGTTGCCGAGGCATTGACTAATCCAAATGGCATAATCTTATATTTATAGTGCCCATATCTCATTCGGAAAGCTGTTTTCCATTCATCTCTTTTCTTAATCATAATCAAGTAGTAGCCATCTTTAAGGTCTAACTTGGTGAAGAGCTTGGCACCAGCTACTCGGTCTTGAAGTTCGGACATTGGTGGAAGGGGATATTTGTTGAGGATAGTAATCTTATTTAGATTTCGTTAATCCACAACTAGACGTAGTCTCCCGCTAGGTTTAGGTACGAATAATATAGGTGCTTCTACCAGTGATTAACTACAGGTGATCTTTTCTTCTTTGATCATAGTTTCCAAGTATTCCCTGTAAAGCCTTGAGCTGTTTTTTTGATAGTGGATATATCAGTCCTCAGGAGAGAGTTGATCCTGGAATCAACTTAATCTCATAATCGAAGGTTTATCTTGTGGCTAGTTTCTCTAACATCTATACTTTAAACAAATTTTTATAATACCAGTTTTCCTTCAGTAACGATGCGAGTTTCATTGTATTTTCAATGGTTCTGATCTTTCTGATGCGACAGGTATTTGGGTCTCAAGTGACAAATTCGTCATATTCGAACATATCCACTATTCCTTCATCTACTTCCAAACAGTATTCCCAACCTTTTGTAGTGCAAGCCCAATTTTCTGTATCTTCTATATGAGACACTGGGTGTTTACAATGCCAGCAACCAAATGGAATTAAAATTCCATAATAACCCGCTTTAGCCACTTCAGACAACACTTCTAAAATATGTCGGGTCTTTCCAATTTCCAATTTTATGGATAGGGTATAACACTTCCCTCTTGAGGCTACTGATGAGCCATCAAAGCCTAGGATATCAACCGTATTGCTGCGTTCAACTATTGGAACGCTGAGGTCTACAAACTAGCTCTCTATTGACAAGAAACACATTGGATCCCAAGTCTAACCAGACCTTAAATTTTTTTGCTTGTCACATATATGGAGGTAAGCGATCCCCTCCAGACAGTGGTATCATTTTGGTTTTGGAGTATGTAACTCAATGCACTTAGCGCGGATTTAGTTTTCTTGATTCTTGTGTTTAGACATCACACGTATTATGTATAGGTAACAAGATATTTGTTACTATTCCCACGTAGTTTTACCATTAAGGTCTCCTCAGGCAAACTAGTAACTTATTAGCTCCTAGATTTGGGTCTATATACTAAGTGGTGTTTCACTGATATACAATTGTGCATGACCAGTTTTCAGGCTGGATGCCTTCTCCCAACACGCCAGACCTGGGCGTATAGCAGATTTTCAGGTGGTTATTAGCCATTTTGCTCCACAGGTGTGGTGTTCCCGCAGTCACTGATCCTTTCTCTTAGGATTTTGATTATCCATACAGCTACCTCAGAGGGGCCTTCCGCACTAAAGTGGTACATTCCTGCCCCATATTTGGGCCAGAAGGTAAGACAAGACATATGTTTAATATGACTCAAACTCATGTGGTAGGTGGGATAGCCCATATCGGTTGTTCTCCTTTCATTATTATCAGGTAGATCTTGCATTGCTAAGTCCCAACTTCTCCTATATAGTAACTTGCTTACATACGAGTAGCAACTGGCCACCAGGTAATTCGAGGAACTTTATACTCTTGGCTCTCAGGTCATGTAGGCATGTTGACTATCCTCTCTTTTGGTCAAGACTCTTGATATATTGATTCTTTGTATTCGGGCTCACAAGTCCCTCATGGGATCTTTTTCGCTTGGAGACTACTTGCTTTCATCTTGAAAGGATAGACTTCCTTCGCGTCACTTTCATCATTTTGAGCTTCAACTCCCGTAGTTGTACATGGACTACCCGATTCCCATCCTGCTCAGTACTGTCATGAATGTGGCTTAGCAAGGAAAAGGTTTTCACATGACTCATAGTTATAAGTCATAGGTATGTCACATTTCGCACATGACCTTATTTAGAGGTCATGGGTTTTGCGCATGTGACCACTTCAGTCATATGATTGGTTATAATGATATGTTATATTTTGTACATAACCTCATTTAAAGGTCATGGATTACGCACATATAACCACTTCAGTCATATGACTTGTGGGAAAGGATTTTACATGACTCATAGTTATGAGTCATGTGAGGTGCATGACTCGTGAGGTGAGTCATACAAGTGTGAAGAGCGACTATATAAGAGGTCACTAGGACCCAGGAGATGAGCGGTCCCTCTGGGCCTCATCCTCTCCTATGTAGATGACTTCGCAATCACGGTCACCTCCGGTTTGTATTGGAGGAATGTCCAGAGGTTGCAGGGCATTACCAGCATTCCCCAGACGAAGGGCGGTAAGCTAGGGGTGGCTTTCTCGATCCCAAAGACAGAACTCATGCACTGGGTAACCTCAGCGCAGAAAGTCTCGCCTCCCGTGATCCCAGTCTTAATAGACGGTCACTTCTTTCACCCCTCCAAACTGATATGCTGGCTTCGATACTGGTTCGAGCCCTCAACCACCTCCTGCACTAAAGGCACTACCTCACATTTTACGAGAAGACTTGGCTGGGTACAGGGGGCCTCCTCCCCTTCCTCTGCCATCATCTGGCATCCTCTATAATCTCCCCAATCCTCCTCTATGGAGGGGACCTCTTCTTACCAAGCCTCACCCTCCTGGACCGAATGTCAGTCTTTTGGAGAACTGTCCAGTGGTGGGTGACAAACTGCTTTTCTTCAACCCCGGTTGGCATCCTGGCATGTGAATTGGCTCTCCCCCCCCTCCCACTGTTAGTCTTCCACCGACAATGACTGGCTGCCGTCCAACTGGTGTGCCTCCCCCCTGACACCAACCCAACGACTGCGAGGCTCCACCCGTCCTTTCCCACATCCTCCCCTTTCCAGGCCCTGGAGGACGACCATCACTTCACAAGAGGCCTGACTTCTGTCTAAGCCCCTCTCCTTTGGAAAACCCCCCCCCTGCCCTCCTATAAGAAAGCACCTTCCGCTAGACGTAATTGCACATTGCACTCTCCTATTTATTGACGCCTCAGGTCCCATCCCAGTGGCCTCACCTGACCTTCTTCCTCCTGACCCAATCCCCCTGAGAGAGGGGGTCCTGTGCTACTGGTCAATCGAGGTACAAGTGAGGGCTGCACTCGCCAAGGATTGGACCACACAGTTTCTCCCCCACCCCATTACAAATACACCGCGATCCTCTCGCCCCACCCCTTTATGGGCCTGGGAAGGTTTATAGCGGGCAGGATACACCAGATGCACTCAGGCAAGAGTTACCTCGCTGCCCACCACTCCTGGTTCACTGACAACCCCTCTTCCCTCTGCCCCCATTGCGAGGAGGATGAGGAGGCCTTCGCTTATGCCATCCTATACTGCGAGCCTTGCAGCGAGCCTCGTGAGCGCCACCTCCCAGGGCTTACAGATATTGGCAGGGATAGCCCACTATGGACCGACACAAATGACCTCCACTCTCTGGCTAGGTACCTCAACGTAACCGCCACAGGATTTCCCCCAGGCAGGCTACCTGCATGCTGGGACCTCCAACCCGAACCCTCTCCCCGAAGTGCAGAGCTCCCGATCCATGGTTTCAGGCCCTGAAGCGTGACACCCACTACCTGTTTCGATCTGCCCAAAGAGAGCTTTTGTTTTTATCTTTCTTTAGTGGTTGATTTTATTTTTCATTATGATTTTTGTACTTTGTAGTTTTAGTTTCTTTGGATTTCGTATCGGCTATCGGACACTACTAGGAAGATTTTATATTTTGGTGCGAGTTTTTCCTTTGCACTTGTGATTTTTGAGATTGAGGTTTTGTTTATGCCATAGCTAGTGCTGCATGCAAGTTCTTGTACCGTAAACAATAAATACATGATGATAAAAAAGAGAAAGAAAAAAAAGAACCCAGGAGATGAGCTCATCCTCTGTCTCCTCTATTTTCCTCGCACTTGAAATCAACCCTTAACGCTTCGGATCTCACGAACCATTCACCCCCCCCCTCTCCTCCGACGATGGCTTCGGCCTAGGAGTGACGGCCATCCACATCCTCTCACTGTCCTCTTCTTCTGTTTTAGGCATTGAGGCTTTCCTCCCTCTCGGATCCGGTATGCCTTTCGCGCTGCCCATCTCTACCCCTCTCCTCACTTAGCGAGGCCCCTTCACACGGTCGGCAACCGCTCACTTCCCATACTTCAGACGGCTTGGAACAAGTTTTACGGTATGCGAGAACTCATCGGCAGGCTCATAGATCGATCTCGCTCCTCTCCACAGTTGGCTTAAGCAGTGGTATCCCATCTACTAAGTGACACTATCTCTCTGAGAACAAGGGACCACATGAGAGACGCGGTAAGATCTCTTGCCTTCTGGCCCTGGAGGCCGCCTTGAAAGACATGAACACGATTTCCCAGAGTTGACATGGTCATGTTCGGTTCTCTTCCTGACTTAATGGTTGGATAGGCTTGCACCCTACTACTACACCTTCACTTGGCTTGCACCCTACTGCGACACCACCTTACCTTGGCGCCTTCTGGGCATCTCTGGCCAGCTTCCTGGTCTGAATTGCATTGGTCTTTGTGCCTTGCCACGGGTCCTATTTCCTTCCACTTGAGCTTTTCCCTTCGGTCTCCCACCACCATTGCCGGGTATTACTCTTTAGCCGTAGACGTTTATTGTCGTAGGTGGCCTAGGGCTGCAGCTGTATAGTTATGGTTAGGGTTGTTTGGGAGGGTTCTCGCCGTGGGTTTGGGCTACTGTCTGGGTCTAGAGTTTCTCTTGTTTTGATGGACTTGGGTGGCTTCTCTTTCCAGTCTTTACCGTTTTTGTGTACTACAAGTTGCGGGTTGGGGTAGTTTTTCGCCTGCGCGGAGTTTGTTTGGGGGGTGTCAAATTCCGGGGGTTTCAGTCCTGTCTGCCAGTACGCATTACTATCTGGGCTTCACTGATAGCTTTTGTTCTGGCTGTTTCGGGCTGGAGTAGGAGGGGAGGTTTATGTGTCGGCCATAGCTAGCGCTGCATGTAGACGGTGTACCTTAAATACAGAATAAAACTGATAATAAAAAAAAAAAAGAGAAAAAAAAAACCCCCAGGAGATGAGCTCTTCATGCTTCATACTAATTATTTTCCTACTTATTACTTTATGCTTTTACTAATATAAACCTTTACACTTTTTACGATTTACCTATACAAGATAATAACTCTACTACCCAAGTAGAGTTGAAGAAAGGGTACGATAGGTGACAAGGACTAGAGACACGAGAGTCTCTCCTACTTTAGGATAGACACAGGTCTACGAACTATCATCACAAGAAAAGAAAAGAGAAGTATCATCTACCCATTGCTGAAAACTGATACTGGATAGGAATCGTAACATTACGAAGCGTCACTTATAGTGACGCTTAGATGATACCAAGACAGACTACACTTTCTAGGATCAGTCATTAGAGCTACCTGTGGGAGCAGACAAATTACAACGAACTGTTTCACAACTCGGACGAACACCTAGCCGGATAACACCCACGGAACAGTCAGTTAATGAGGAATCAAGCTCAGAAGAAGAAGAGGATCAGAGAATGAAGGCTCATAGAGCAGCAGGAGGAGAGGACCCAGGCCCAGCACCCGAAGCAGTATCAGTATTAAGCCATAATCAAATCGAACAAATTATTTAGACCATGGGACAGCATAAACCAAAGGTCAAACAACCGGAAACATATGGAGGAGACAGGAGCCATCTCAGAAGGCAGTTAGTGGAACTACTGATTTATTTCAGAGCAGTAGGATGCCCAAACGGATATGACACAGAGAAGATCGTTTATGTCTCGAGTCTTTTGTGGAAAGACATGAGCATGTGGCTCATACCATATATACAGAGAACCAAACCAATGGGTTAGAACAGCTGGAACGACTACAAGAAGGCTATTAGGAAGCGGTTTACGGAGTTGGATACAAGAGGCGCAGCCAGGATCAGGCTGAAGAGCATGGAGCAAGGATCTAGGATGATGATAGATTACTGGAACGAGTTCAGACTACACCAAATGGAGGCCTTACTGGATGAAGCCCCAGTATCAGAATGGCTCTATGTGAGCATGTTGGAAAAACTGGAGAAGGAGTTCAAAAATTATGACTCCGAGATAGATACGGTCAAGGAGCTGGTAGAATAGGCTATTCAGATGGAAACCAGGCTGGCAGTTTTGAGGAACCTGAAGAGACTATAAAGCAAGAAGATAAAGGAGACGTACACCCAGAGGAACACCGATAGAACGTTCAAACTAGTGCCAATAGCATACAGACAGAGCTTCAGACCCATTATCGACCAGAAGGTAGAAATAAACAAGGCACAAACAAGACACCCTCTGGGCTTGTCTAACGAGGAATATAATAGGTGAAGAGATAAGAATCTCTGCCTAAGATACGAAAGATAGGGACATTAGATCAGAGAATGCAGAAGCAGACGGGACAATGAGAGGAGACCAACTACGCCCGCCCGAGACAGCAACTCGTTCAAACAGCAGGAAAGGACCAACTTGAGGGAGATGACTGCTGAGAAAGAACAAACAGAAAAAGAATGCAGTCCTCAGTAAGAGATGGTCTGGTAAACAAGAAGAGGGAGAAAACCTTCAAGGAAAATTGGACGGACGGGAAAGGATTGAAGAACATCACGATGGCAAACTACTACACGGTACTACTGGAAGAAGCAGGAGATCATATTATGATCAAAATGATGTTATATGACAAAAAGAAAAAATGGCACTACAATACACACAATGCTTGACTCAGGGGTAATGGAAGATTTCATCAATAAGTAAATCTGCTACAAATATAACTACTACCAGGTCCCGACAAGAAAGAAGAAACTGGTCTATCCAGCAGATGGAGAACCCAGTACTATGGGACCGATAACCCTTATAGCACAAGTACCTATAGCCATAAGCAGCTATAGGGAAGAGGCGACCTTCTAGGTAGCGAACCTGAAAAACTATGAACTTGTCCTAGGAATGCCATGGTTAAGACAACACAACCCCACAATCGACTAGGATGAAAACAAGATTACATTCGCTAGTGAACAATACATGACAGGTTGTCTCAACAGTTCACCAGTGGTGTACACAACACATAAAAGAGAAGCACAAGAGGAGAACCTGAAAGCATGATTCAACCAAATATATGGGAGGAACCAGATCAGAGAATCAGATTCCAGATATTGCACGATAAAGCTTTGGCACTCATGAAAGGCTTGAAGCAAGTGGTAGGACATGACATATATACTGACGAGAGTAAGACCATCAAAGCAAGAGGTTCAGAAATGATATCGACTGGAATAGCAATAGGACTACCTCTTGGTACCTATAGATGTATAGAACTATGCAGCAGACTAGCAGTCAACAAACGACCAATTACTAATACAGGAGTTATCCATGCCGATTATACTGGAGAAGTCAAGGTGGTCTTAGACAACCTAAATGATACCGACCAAGAAATTCGACCAGGAGATCGGATAGCGCAGCTGTTCATCAAAAGGATCAGCAAGGAAGAAATGCATAAAGTACGAGAACATGATAATACTGAGGGAGGAAAAAAAGGTTTCAGCAGTACAGACAACCTGAAGATCAAGAAAGAGGAATCGGCACAGCTTCGTGAAATATGATCCCCACTTTTGGCAGATACTACAAGAGAGTAGACTTCACGGGAATCATTAAATTGAATGCAAGAGAAGAGAAGTGGAAACCGACATGGATTAATATCAGCACTGAGATAGCGATATGATAAAAACAACAGAGGAATGGGAAGGAATAGTAAGACATAATACCACTTGAGTACCACCGATTCAAGGACCTATTCCATGAAAAGGAGGCTGATAGACTACCACCAAGAAGGCCAAGAGTGGATTACGAGATCCATATTGAAAAAGATGAGAAAATGAAACCAAAGAAGAGGTTCTCATACCAACACCTCTATCTGTTAGGAGAGAAGAAATTGAAAGAACTGTGAGGATACATTGAACAAAACATGAAGTGAGGATGGATACGACACTGGTTCGCATCAGCGAGATCGCCTATCCTGTTCGTCAAAAAGAAAGACAGAAAAATGTGGCTATGCGTGGACTATCAAGCTCTCAACTCGGTAACGAAGAAAGACCGATATCCGCTACCACTGATAGAAGAAGTACTGGACCTGCTGAGAATGGCAAAATACTTTACCAAATTGCACATCAATGATGCCTTTCACAACATCAGAATAAATAATGGAGACAAATAGAAAATGACCTTTGCGACAAGATATGGGATATATGAGTACCTGGTTATGCCGTTTGGCCTGACCAACACACTGGCATTATTCCAATAATAGATCAATCAAGTACGCATGAAGGTTCTAGACATAGGCTGCATTATCTATTTAGACGATGTCCTTTTATGCTCAGAAAACAGGGAGCACCACTGATGAGATGTCAGCAACGTTATTGGCGAGATTCAGAAATCGAGGATGAAGATCAAACCATCTAAATCCGAATTCCACAAAACAGAGATAGAGTACCTGGGATTCATCATTAAGGGAAAAGGAGTCCAAGTGGACCCAGTCAAGACAGTGGCCATATGGAACTAGGTGAAGTCAAACAACCAAACAGACAACTTATATTTCATGGGATTCTGCAATTTCTACTGAAGGTTTATCCAGAGGTTTAGCAGGATAGCAAAACCCCTGTATAACCTAACAAAGAAGAATATCAAGTAGGAATAGTGAGAAAAGGAGCAAGAAGCATACAATAATATATGGACCAAACTTATGACGGCACCAATACTGGTACACTTCAATCCCTAAAGGGAAACGACAATTGAAACAGATACATCCAAGTACATCTGCTCAAGATTTCTATCTCAAAAATGTGAGGATGGGAAATGGTGCTCCATGTGCTATTGGTCGAAAGTGATGATACCAGCAGA
Source organism: Tuber brumale (assembly GCA_014065205.1). Taxonomy (NCBI): domain Eukaryota; kingdom Fungi; phylum Ascomycota; class Pezizomycetes; order Pezizales; family Tuberaceae; genus Tuber; species Tuber brumale. The sequence goes on along the minus strand of JACCEG010000033.1, from coordinate 391,052 downwards.
ATGCAACTACGACATCATAAACAAAGAACTGTTACCAATAGTTCAAGTGCTCAAGCAATGGAAGAGATACATACAGAACAACGATCACTAAGTGAGAGTCTTAACGGACTACAAGAACCTGGTCCTATTCATGACTACGAAGGAGCTCAATGACAGACAGATACAGTCGATGGAGAGCCTGAGCAAATACAACTTCAAAATCGATTACCGACCAGAGAAGGAAGGCGGAAAACTGGGCGACTTAACAAGGATGGCAAGCGACAAACTACAAGATAAAGACTATGAAAGAATCAAGCAAAAGAACTGAATACTGCTCTCAAAAGAATACTTTGAAGTTCTGGAAATGACAGAGATACAAGATGAAAATGATGAAGAATTGAGGAAGGGGGCAAAAGAAGAAAAAGAGTTTCGAGAGATAAGGAAATGCCAGAAACAAGGAGATTAAAAAAAAAAGGCGGGGTCTTTGGATTATGCGAATGGAAGGACCACTATCTCTAGTATGATAGAAAGATATAGATCCTCGCGGACAAAAAGATAAGGACGAGCCTTATCAAAGAACACTATGACGATAAGCTGGCAGGATACAGAGGAATGGCTAAGACAACAGAACTGATCTCACAAAAATAATACTGGCTAGGACTGAGAAAGTCAGTCAAGCAATATGTCAAGAATTGCGATATAAGCTAAGGAACGAAAGTGGTACAACATGCACCATATGGGTTGTTGAGACCCAATGAGGTACCCTGAAAACCAGGGGCATCCATATCTATGGATTTTATAATGGATTTACCTAAAGTACACGGATACGACTCAAGCCTATTGGTGGTGGACTGACTGACGAAAATCAGTCACCTCATATCAGCAAGGATGGATATGATGGCACAACAGTTCGCTAAGATATTCATCAAAAAGGTCATTCAACTATATGGACGACAGAAAGATATTATTACCAATCGAGGATCCATATTCACATCAGGAATATAGAAAGAAATAATGGAAGAATTTGTGATCAATAGGAAACTATCTGTGGCCTTCCACCTACAAAGGGATAGACAGACCGAACGAATAAACAGCATACAGGAACAATATCTACAGGCATACATAAACTATCAGCAGGACAACTGGGACAAGTTACTGCCAATAGCAGAGTTTGTATACAACAATGGAAGACAAGAAATGATTAAAAAGACGCCCTTTTACACAAACTACGGTCTAGATCCAGAATATCAGGCTAAAGGTCATACGACTAAAGGAATGATAACGGCGAAAGAAGATGTAAGTCAATTACATGACACCCTATGGGCGGAAATGATGAGAGCAGAATTACAACAAAAAGAAAACTACGATCAACACAGAAAACATAATCTACACCTACAATGAGGAGATAAGGTGTGGCTGCTACCAAGGAATATATAGACAACAAGACCATTCAAGCAACTGGATGACAAAGAAAATAGGACCATTTGAGATACTGAAAAAGATAGGGAAATGAGCATATAAACTCAACCTGCCCGTATCGATGAAGATATACAACACCCTCCACATCTCGCTTTTGGTACTCGATCAAGACAACAAGTTTCCCTCTCAGACAATAACACCTCCTCCATCTATCAAGCTAGTCAGAAAACCCGAATACAAACTCGACGAAATAATCGACACCCACTTACGCTAGAGTAACCTGCAGTACCCAGCTAAGTGGACCAGTTATTCGGCTGAAAACGATCAATACTAGTACCCGGCTACCAATTTCACCAACGCTCAAGATGCTCTCAACCTCTTCCACCAACGCTACCCACAGAAGCTGTCAACCAAGTGTCAAAGACGCTCCTGAAGGCTTCATGATTATGAGTAGTCCTACAAGTCCTCTACCCGATGCAGTCAAGTGTGCTGCAGCAGAAGAAGTCAAAATCAAAAAGGAGGAGGAAGAAAACACTGTTGATGCTGAGTGGGCCAAGGTGGTCAATGACGATAAAAGAAACTATGATGTCTATCACTGGATGGCATGTATGGACTACGGGTGTGCGGTGCATTTAGACAGAAAACAGAGAAGCAACTTCTTCATGAGCAAGAAGTCAGAAACAGGAATGTCACCACCAACTACCCCAATCGAGGCCGAATAGGCAACACAACTGCAACCTTCGCACACTGGCCCTGCACATTACAAAATATCTTGGCAGAACTGCATTCGCAGATTCTACCTCTACTACCAGAGCCAGAGATGGGAAGCCAGACAGGTGACCTGAAACACAGAGGTTCTGAGGACAGAACCTGATAAGAGGGGGGATACAAAAACCTTTGTGTCCAAGAAGGAACTGCCCCAAACCATTGAGAAGCTACGGGGATCAGCAGATCGGCAAGAGGAGGAAATAAATTGACAGAAAGAGTTGATTGTGCGCTTGGAGGGGGAGAAGGGAAAACTCCAGCAAACGATCAAGGGAGCAAAGAGGTGGTTGGAGATAGTTTGAACCTCCTCTAAGGAAAGGCTTTCATGGGCGGACAAAAACCTATGGAAAGAACAGCTCAACTGATGAGCCATTATCGACGAGGTGTACGGACACAGCCACAAGAGATGTGACTACTACAGACACCCCCAGAGACTTGTGGACTGTATCTACAATGGGGAGATCTAAGCTCCAAGAGACTCGAGCTTAGGGTGAAAGGAGCTTATGTCATGAATGTAGCTTAGCAAGGACAAGGTTTTCACATGACTCATAGTTATGAGTCATAGGTATGTTATGTTTTACACATGACCTCATTTAGAGGTCATGTGTGTTGAGCATGTGACTACTTCGGTCATCTGATTAGTTATGATAATATGTTATATTTCACACATGACCTCATTTAGAGGTTATGGGTTTCGCGCATGTGACCACTTCGGTCACATGACTCATTGGAAAGGATTTTACACAACTTACAGTTATGAATCATAAGAAGGGCATGACTCATAAGGTGAGTCATACACTCGTGAAGAGCGACTATACAAGGGGTCACTAGGACCCAGGAGATGAGCTCTTAACCCTTCATTCTAAGTTATTTTCCTACTTATCACTTTATGCTTTTGCAAGTATAAACCTTTACGCTCTTTACGATTTACCTAGACAAGATGAGAACGCTACTACGCAAGTAGAGTTGAAGAAAGAGTATCATAGGCTATACGGACTAGAGACATGAGAGTCTCCCCTACCTTATCGTAGACAAAGGTCTGAGAACTATCGTTACAAGAAAAGAAAAGAAAAGTATTGTCTACCTGTTGCTGAGAACTCATACCATATAGGGATCATAACAGGTACCGAATATACACCAGCCAAAGGGGGTTCCCATTTCGATTCCAGTTCCATATAGACACTGACTACCCAAACACCATCGCCATTAGTTCCTGTAAAATAACCAACGTCAGTTCTTTGTTGTCCGCCAGTTTCAAGATCCTATTTGTTTGGGCTGGTTGCTGGACAGTAGCGACTCTTCGTACTAATTTTGGCTTTACGATAGCCCACCTTGCTCGCTGATTTCCCATTTTTATCGGTCTTGAACTGACCATTACTACCGATATATGGGCATCTCTTCAACACATTTGATAAGTCTGGTTTTTCTTCCCACAATGTGTACAATTCTTGTCTACCCTCCTAGTATCTATCACACTCTGCGGGATACTGTTATGAGCCTGTTTGAAGTTTGTGTAGGTTGTCTGTGCCACACCTCCCATCTTTCTTTTTGGCCTGTCCACTTTGTTTTCCCATTTTCGTTTTGGTGGTGGGGCTCCACCTCCATTGACATAACATTTATTAGTCATTTGTCCCTTTAGTTCAGAGTTCCGTCGGTCTTCTCTTTTGACTTCATGGACTTCTCATGCTTTGGATGGTTTGTCTCTTACCAACTTCTTTCTTGCAAGCAATACTTCTTCAGATCAACCAATCAACCTCAGTGCCACTTCCCATTCTTGATCCATATTGTATTGTCATGCTGATAACCTGCGGACTATTCGTTCAGGAAGTTTGTTCTCTACTTTCCCCTGCTAGGGCTCTCCCATCATGCATACTCTAATATTGAGGTTATGCACGAACATTAGGAACAGCGCAATAATGTCTTCATACTTGACTTAATTCATGTCTCAAAGCGCTTGTCTTTCGGCTTCTACAGAGGTGAAACATTCGTTTATATCATATTTAAACCGGGTCCACGTAGCGAACTCTGGTTGTTGGGTTTCCCCCTTAATTCCATCCATAGCCTTCCTGTACCAGATGGTATAAGGGAGGACTTTGTCTCCTTTAGTACGATTGAGAGCATAGATGACTCATTCCAGTATATTGTCCCAGATCTGCAGATTTCTTTTAAAATAGTCATTATACTGTATGATCCAGACATATATGTCTTGAGTAGACTTCATCTTGAAGAATGGGGGCGGTTCTAATAGTTGCTTAATGTTTAGCACTATTGTATAAGCAAGAGTTTCTGCCATACCAGACTGTTCCAGTGTCTGTCCTCACTAACCACAGCTTGGACTTCCTCTTCTCCTTCCTCTATCATGATCATCATCATCATCATCACCAGGGTTTTCAGGGTCACCTCCTTGTACCACTGAGGGGGATACCTCAGCTGCTTCTTTTCCTTTCCCCTTTTCTCTTCGCATTGGGAGAGAATAATAATGGTCGTCATTCTCCTCCTTGACTGCGAGTAAGGGTACAGGTCGGGAAGCCCCTTGATCTAGAATGGCAGCCAGGATTTTATTTACTAATGCTATCATTGCTCTTACAGCATTGTTTGTCCCCTCGTCCAACTGATGTTGTTGCATTTTGAGTTCTCAGATCCCCTTTTTGGTGGATCATTCAGTTCAAACGCCATTGTTTCAGGATAGCGATAACATCTTTTTCGCGATTGATGCTTTGAGAATGGAATTCCAAAAGTTCCGTTCTTAGACTGGTGACTATTTGTTCCAGCATTTGATGTCAAGCTAGAGCCTCTTGGCTTTATTACCTGAGAGTTCCATGTAACCTTGTGGTTAGCTCTTTATGTTCCTGTTGATGCTTATCTTGTACATCTATCTTCTTTGCTACTTCTTATAGCATTTCTTGCTGGATATCTTTAACTTCTTGTTCTACACCTGCCAGCTGCATTAACAAGACAGCAATGTTATTATTATAGACATCTTGTCCTTCTGCGATTTACTGTTATACCTTAAGTAGTTTAAAGGTATCGTCTAGAGTGGCTCACTTCAAATATCGGAAGATAATGTTGGCTTGGTCAAGCAAGATATTGATACCTTGTCTGATTCGACCCAAGAATATCCCCAGATGGCTGGCTAACCTGGCTAGGTTTACAGCATGATCACCTAGCTTTGGCATTGATGACTATCTTATTCAGTGTATACTCACCATACTGGAAGATCGGTGCGAGAAAGGTATAACTCATCTCCAGAACTGATGATCGTGCAGTGTCAATGGAGATACACTCCGTATGACAGAATCATCTGTTGCCATCATATCTGGCAAGGTGTCCATAGGCTCTCCCACCATTATCCTCTTTTTGGAGATTTTGTAGTATCTCAGCCATTGTGACTTTCTCAAGATAGGCTAATTGTTCCAAGAGCCCTGGATGAGTGATTACCAGTACCTCATACCAGAGCTTTCGGTATCCCTTAAAGAGCTTAAGGAAGCATATGTATGGTATACAGTGTCTGAGGTGTTCTAGAGGTGTAAGTGAAAAAGGGTTCCGCCGATCTGATTCCGAGTTCAGGACCTGAATTTCACTTTTTCGAGGTTCAAGATGTACTGGTACTACATATATGGGTTTTTAATCCCAAGGCAAAGGACTAGTCGAATTTTGACCAAATGTGTCTGCTTCTTCCTTGATAGTGTACTGGGTAATCCCTTCATAAAGCCTTCTATCTCAGTAGAACTCCACACAAACTTTGGACTGAGCCAAGTGTGATATATACGATTGAAGTGATCTCTAGTAGGTATCCCGGAAGGTAATGTGAACTACAAGGGTTTGGGCTTTGAAACAATTCAATTACAAGCAGCCTTTTCATGAATATTTCTTCAAATATATGAAGAAAAACGGGACAGTGAGGTGCTTCGAAAATGTAATCGAAGCGAGAGCTGGGGTTGAGTTTGAAGTAAACTTGTAGTTTATATAGTGAGCCTTGGTAACAGGAGAACTATCAATATACTGTTAGGCAGACGCCAAACTCTAGTAGAGGTGAGAGAAGTAGGCCAAATCTTTGATCAGAGAATCTGTCATGGAAAGCTCGTCTCGATTAAAATAGGTAAAGTAAGGATTTACATTGTAAACAATTTTATATTGATAAGATCTCTTCTCTGTTACTTGATGATGTCTGTAAAGCTCAGGAGGCACTTCAATATTTATATCCCGGGCCTAAGTGTTCGCGGACTACTGCGAACTACCATTCCTCCGAAATACCTTTCTGGTTTTGATACGCAAACATCCAGAATCTTATAAGTACAAGTACCGTTTGACCCTAAAACTTATCACACCCATTTGCGGTTACGCAATAGTATTCCTCCTTTGAGGTGACTGCGCTATTTGTTATACCAAACAGCGGTCTTTAACTTAGTTGTCCGCATAGACTATTATATTACCTTAGTCTTATTGACTATCGTTCCAGTAGTCTCTTCAGTTATAAAGTGATCAGGTTCAAACTGGACTACCTAGTGGCAATCGCAACTCCGAGTCCAACGTATTAAAGTCTTAAGGGTCTCTGACTTATCTAGGTCTTCTTCTCTGAGTATGCTTCCCCTTGGTCCGCCGACCTCCATGGAGGAGTCCTATGACTAGGACGAACCAACATACAGCTGATCTCCAAAGGATATGGGTAGATTCAGTATGTCCTTAATAGCCTTGACTACTGGAACATCCTGTTTGAGTATTTCACCAAAAACGTCCTGCCACGTTTGGTCTGTAGTTTAGGAAGCCTAACTTTGAAGTCTACTATCTCAATACGCCTCCTACAGATTTCTTCTATTCCACTTCCCAGCTGTTGCCAAAGGTCCCCTCTCCTATATCGTGTGAACAGCATGCAGTCTGATGGACAGCGGCTGCGTATATGGTGTTCTGAAGTGGGCTTTATTGATGTGACAATTTAGTTATTGGATGCAACTCTTTAAATCCTGCTAATGATGTGCAGGCCCTATATGAGGACCAGAGGATTGTGTTGGCTTTTCGGTAAATCGAGGGTCTGTACACAGTTACCCTACCGTGAGGTCTGTGCACTTTGTCTCACATTTCTATATGCCTAACAGCATCCTAATGGCTCTCTGCAGGCATGTCAGCACAATTACAAGAAGAATTCAACCATTACAACTCGGAGATCGACACAGTTGAAGAATTAATTGAATGGGCAATTCAGAAAGAAACCAGATTGGCTATTTTAATGAACTTGAAGAAGGTGAAATCAGACAAAACAAGAGAAATCTATACCCCAAAGAATAACAATGGAAATGTTGAACCTCCGCTGAACAAATACGATGAAATGTTCAAACCAACTATGGACTCGGAAGTGGAAATGAATAAATCACGAGGAAAGGAACACCATCAACCTGTCTAATGAAGAATATAGGAGGCGAAGGGATCAGAATCTCTGACTCGGATGTAGAAAACAGGGACACCACATTCAAGAATACTGAAGCCAACCAGACAATGGAAGGAAACCTACAACCCCAGTACTAGACAATAATTAGTTCGAACAATGGAAAAGAATGAACTAGAGGGAAATGATAAGACAGGAAGATTAAAAGGGAAAAGAAGGCAGTCCCCAGTAAAATATGATCTGGAGTATAATTCAAATTTGAGAACTATCAGAAAGGCTCAATCAGACAAGAAAAGCTCCAAGAATATCACACTGGTACATTATTACGTGACATCACTTGAAGAAGATCAGGTTATAATCAAGATAACCTTATACGATAACAAAGAGAAATGAACTACGATACTTGCAATGCTCAACTCAGGTTCCACAGAGTATTTTCTCAATAAGGATATTTGCAACAAATACAACTACCCTACGATACTAGCAAAGAAGAAAAGACAGGTTTATCTAGTAGATGGAAAGCTCAGTGCCATGGGTCCAATCACCTATATGGCACAAGTACCTATGGACGTCAGCAGCTATAGGGAAGTGGTAATCTCCCAGGTAGTGGACCTAAAGAGCTATGAGCTCGTCCTCGGAATGCCATGATGGAGACAACACAACTCTACGATTATTTGGGTTAGTAACAAGATTACAATCGCCAGCAAATAATGCATGACAGAATATCTCAATAGTTCACCGGTGGTGTATACGATACCAGAAAGAAAGGCATAAGAAGAAAATCTGAAAGCAACATTTGATGAGTTAAGAAGGGAACCAGATAAGAGAATCAGGTTCAAGACACTGCGCAAAAAAGCAGTCACAACAATGCAAGGCTCATTTCAAGCTGCGGGACATGACCTGTACACCAACAAAGATAAGAAGATTGCCACATAAGGACAAGAAACAATGGCAATCAGAATAACAATAAAATTACTACCAGGTACCTATTGATAAATAGCACCACACAGTGGACTCATAGTCAAATATAAACTCATTACCAAAGTAGGTAATATTGATGCTGATGATACTGGATAAGTCAAAGTTATCCTAGTGAACCGTGGGAATAATGATTATGAAGTCCAACTAGGAGATCAGATAGCACAACTGATTACCAAAAAGGTTAATGAAAATGAAATAGACGAAGTCCTGCAATTACCAAATACGAAGGGAGGAGAAAAAAAAACTAGCAGCATAAATAAAACAACAAGTAAAGAAGAAAAACTAATCCAAGTTTGCGAAATATCGGCCCAAGCTTTTGGCAGGTATTACAAAAGAAGCGACCTTACAAAGATCATAAATTGGAACCCAACAGAAGAAAAGATCGAATTAGCCTAAATCAATATCAGTATAGATCTAGCAGTATGACAGAAACAATGACAAGCGGAGAAAGAATGGTATGACATAATACCATCCAAATACCACCAATTCACTGACCTCTTGCAAGAAATAAAAGCTGATATGCCTCCACTACAATAATCAGCTGTAGATCATGAGATCCACATCGAAAATAATAACAAAACAAAAGTAAAGAAGAAAATCCTATACTAATGCCTTTATCCATTACGAGAAAAGGAGTTGGAGGAATTGTCAAGATACATACAACAGAATATGAAAAGAAGATGGATACAACATTCATTTGCCTCAGCTGGATCGCCCTATCTTATTTGTCCAGAAAGATGATAGGAAAATGATGTTATACGTGAACTACCAAGCTCTCAACTCAGTAATGAAGAAAGACCAATATCCACTACTGCTAAATGGCGAAGGACTGGACCGATTATGATCAGCAAAGTAATTCACCAAATTGGACATCAAGGACACATACTACAATATTAGGATCAAAGTAGGAGACAAATGGAAAATGACCTTTGCGATGAGATACAGAATGTACGAATACCTTGTTATACCTTTCAGCTTTACCAATGCACCAGCATCCTTTCAAAGATGGATCAACTAAGTTTTCAATAAGCTCTTGGATATATATTGCATAATCTATCTAGACATTGTCCTCCTATGTTCAGAATCTATGGAACAACATCAAAACGATGTCAGCAATATGATGAAAGAAATTCAAAAATCTAGAATGAAGACCAAACCTTCCAAATGCAAATTCCACAAACAAGAAACAAAATACTTGGAATTGATCATCAATAGCAAAGGAGTACAAGTCGACCTACTCAAATCAGTGGCCATATGGGACTGGGCAAAACTGAACAACAAAATAGACATCCTACGTTTTATGAGATTTTGCAACTTTTACCGGAGATTCCTCAAGGAATTTAGTCAAATGGCAGAATCTTGTACAACCTAACCAAAATGGACATCAAATAGGAATGAGAAGACAAGGAACAAATAGCATATGACAACATCAGGACCAAACTCACCTCAGCTCCAATACTGGTACACTTCGACCTTAGAAGAGAAATGACAATTGCAACTGACATGTCGAAATATATCTGTTTGAGAATCTTATCTCAAAAATGTGTCGATGGGAAATGGCAGCCAGTATGTTCCTGATCAAGAACAATGACACCCACTAAGGGCACCTATAATGTTGCCAACAATGAGCTATTAGCTATAGTTGAGGCTCTAAAAGAATGGAGAAGATACATACAGAACAAGGATCACCAAGTCAGAGTTCTAACTGATCACAAGAACCTTGTTCCATTCATGACAATGAAGGAGCTCAATGATTAACAGATCTGATAGATGGAAAGCCTGAGTAAATACAACTTCAAAATCGAATATCAACCTCAAAAAAAAAAAGGAAAACCAGATGCCTTAACAAGAATATCAAGCAACAAACTACAGGACAAAGAAGATGACAAGATCAAACAGAAGAATAGGATCCTCCTCCTAAATGAATATTTCGAAGATATAGAAATGACAGAAATACAGGATGAGAAGGACAAATAACTACAAAAAGAAATAGGAGATGACAAAGAGTTCCAAGAAATCAAAAAGAGTCTGAAACTAGGAGATAAGGAAAAGAAAGGAGTAGTCTTAAAACTATGGGAATGAAAAGAAAAATACCTCTGGCACAATAGAAAGATAAGGACACAGCTTATCAGAGAATACCATGATGACAAACTGGTAGGACACGGAGGAAGAGCTAAAATAACAGAACTCCTCATATGAAAATACTATGGGCCAGGGCTAAGAGAATCCATTAAATGATACGTGAAAAACTGCGATCTATGGCAAAGAACAAAAGTGGTATAACACGCACCATATGGGTTATTGAAACTCAACAAAACACTAAGAAAACCATGTACCTCTATATCCATGGACTTCGAAATCAATTTACCTAAAGCAAATAGCTGGAATGCCATTTTGGTCGTGGTGGATTGCCTGACCAAAATGAGTCACTTCATAACCACACGAATTGATATGACAGCATAGCAGTTTGCAACCACCTTCATAAAAGAGATTTTCCCACTACATGGACTACTGAAAGTTATCATTACCGACTGTGGATCCATATTCACATTAAGAATGTAGAAGGAAATAACTGAAGAACTTGGAATCCAAAGGAATCTATCGACCACATTCTATCCACAAACAGACAGACAGACCAAATGGATAAATGGCATATTGGAACAATATCTACAGACCTATATAAACTATTAGCAGGACAATAGGGATGAATTACTACCAATAGCAGAATTCGTATACAACAGAAAACAAGAAACAATTAAAACAACATCCTTTTATGCAAATTCAGGCCTAGACCCAGAATATAAAACCATTGGTCATAAAACCAAATGACTGATATTGGAAAAAGATGATATAAGTCAACTACACATGACTCTATAGTCAGAAATGATAATAGTGCAATTAAGACAAAAGGAAAACTACGATCAATACCGAAAACTGAATGCACACCTACAGAGAGGAGATATAGTGTAGTTACTACCATGAAAATGTACAGGCCATGAGACAATCCAAGTAGTTGGATTACAAGAAAATAAGACCTTTCAAAATACTGGAAAAGATAGGAACATGAGGATATAAACTCGACCTGCCTCGTCCATGAAGATACGCAATACCTTCTATATCACACTATTGGAACTTTTTTAAGACAACCAATTTCCCTCTCAAACGATTACACCTCCTCTGCCTATCGAACTAGACAGAGCACCTAAATACTAACTTGAAGAAATAATCAACTCCTACATACACTATGGTAACCTTCAATACCGTGGTAAGTAGACCAGTTATTCAGCCAAATAGGAGCAAGAGTGGTACCCAGCTACCAACTTTATAAATGCTAAAGATACCTGCAACCTCTTCAACCAACTCTACCCACAGAAGTAGTCAATTGAGTATTGAGGACTTTCTGGAAAACTTCGGCATTAGGAGTAGCTCTGCAAGCCCTCTACCCAATGCAGCCAAGTGGACTACAGCTGAACAACAAGTCAGAACTAAGAAAGACGAAGAGAAGAAGACCATCGAGGCCAAATGGGCCAAGGTAGTCAATGACAATAAATGTAACCATGCCGTCTATCATAGAATAGCATGTACTAACGATGAGTGCAAGGTGCAATTTGACGAAAAACACTCGAGCAACTTCTTTTCCCATAAGGGGAGTGCAACAAAGCACCTCAGCGATGAGGAAAAAGACCAAGCCACTGAATGCCCAATACAATTACTACCTCCTATGCCCACCAAACCCTAACACCACAAAGTCTTCTAGCAGAACTGCTTGCGCAGATACTGGCCCCACCATAGAAGACAATAATGGGAAGTCAAACAGGCTACCCAAACAAGCACAAAGGTTCCGAGGACAGAACTAGTGAAGTGGGGGGATACAAAAACCAGCTTTCTGCCTAAGGAGAAACTACGCTAAATGGTTCAAAGGGTATACCAAACAAATGACCAACTTGGGGAGGAGAACAGGAGGCAACAAGAAACAATTCTATACCTAGAAGAAGAGAATGGCAAACTCCAAGAGACCATGGAGAAAGCCAGGAGAGGAGTTGAAATTATTCAGCTCTCATATGAAGAGAAGTTAGAGAGGATACAGAAGGAACTATATGATGCTGGACAGAAAGGAAAAACAATGTTAACTGACTTCCAAAAATTGGCAGATGAAGCAAATAACAACTACAAATGTTTGTGGCGATTTATCTACCAGCTATGTCATTAGTAGAACTAAGCTCGAAGGGACTCAAGCTTAGGGAGAAAAGAGCTAATGTCACGAATCTGGCTTAGCAAGAAATGGTTTTCACATCATTCATAGTTATGAGTCATAGGTATATTATGTTTTGCATATGACCTCGCTTACAGGTCATGGATTTTGCGCATGTAACTATTTGGATTGTATGACTTGATCAGATGATGCTTTCGCATAACTCATAGTCATGAGTTATAGCTATGTTATGTTTCGCACATGACCTTGCATAGAGGTTATGGGTTTTGTGCATATGACTATTTAAGTCATATGACTTGATCAAATGATGCTTTCGCATAACTTATAGTTATGAGTCATAGGTATGTTATGTTTCACACATGACCTCGCTTAGAGGTCATATGATTAGTTTTAGTTATAAGAAACGTAGTATGAAGAGTGACTATAAATGAATGTCTAAGGGACTAAGGAGATGAGCAGGCAGTCAACCCTCTATATGGTATTATGGATAAAGTTATTCCTCTACAGAAGGTTTTGCTGTCTCATCTTCCAGGGCTGCCCTAACAAATTCCTATCCATCTCAGTGGGTACCCTCCAGGGTTCACCCATCTCCCACCTCTTTTCATTATCTATGTCCCAATACTCCACTTTCCTGTTCCCAGAAGTCTTATACTATCTTATATGGATGACATCATGGTAACTGTAGCTTCCAACTCATATAGAAGGAATGTCCAAAGGCTCCAGAGCCTAGTGAGCTCCCCACAATACAAGGCACAAAGAATAGGTATATCCTTTTCTATCTTCAAGACCGAACTCATGCATTAGACAACCCCCACCCAAAAGACCCCCCCTCTAAGGATCTCTGTCCTGCTGGGCAGGTAACTATTCTACCCGTCAAGTCTCATACACTCGCTTGGCTACTAGTTTGAATATACAACTACCTCCTATACAAAAGGTATGTCCTTCCACTTCTCCCATTAGCTAGCTTTCGGGCAGGATGCCCTGGGCACCATAAGGAGACTATCCAGACTGGGCAATGGCCTCACTCTTTTTCCTTGCCACTGTCTTGCCATATCATTAGTGGCCCCCACTCTTCTCTATAGCTCAAAGCTCTTCTCACTCAGCCTCACAATGCTCAACAAGATGTCGGTATTCTGGAGGACTGACCAGAGTTGGGTATTCAATGGTTTTTCAACCACGCCTACAGGCTCGCTGGCCCACGAGTTGTCGCTCTCTCCTCCTCCCCCTCTTCATTACCTACCACCAACATCTGGCAGCTATTAGGCTGGTTTCCCTCCTCTCAGAAGTGAACCCGGTGACAGCCCACCTTCACTAAACCTTCTCCACCAACTCTCCCTACCACTCCCCAGAAGATCACCAGTCCTACACAAGAAGACTGACATCAGTATACACTCCACTACTCAGGAAAATCCCTATCTCCTCACTACCAATGGGAAAACACCTCCCACTGGATACTATAGCTCATAGAATCCTCTCCTTCATCAACCTTGATAGTTCCCTCTCCTGCTCCGACCCCTCTCTTCTTCCTCACAACCAACTCCCCCCACAAGCAGACTCAGTTTCCTTTAAGACAATTACAATGGCCATCCAGTCTCAGCTCCTCTACGACTGGACAACCCAATTCTCTCTACCCCCCTCATAGCTGTACGGTATGTGCCTAACTCCCCAACCCTTCATAGGACTCAGAAGGTTTAGAACAGGAAGAATCAATCAGATACGATCAGGGAAAAGCTACCTCATAGCACATTTGTCCTGGTTTACTGAAGACCCCTCCTCCTCTGCTCACTGTGCAAGGAGGATGAGGTAGACTTCTCACACACTATCATCTACTGCTTGTCCTGCTCCTCTCACCAGAAACATCTCCTCCCGCTGCTCAAGGATTTAGGACAGGACAGCTCTCTTTGGTCTGACGAGGCCCAGCTCCAAGCCCTGGCAGTGTACATCAATGAAATAGCAACTGGCTTCCCTCTAGGGATGCAGCCTGCCCGCTCAATACTCTCCCTTGAGAGAGATACCCCATCCCCTGTTCCCATTCTCCCCATATCTGGTTTTAGGCCCCTGGGCCCCCGGTCACCATAGCTTGCTATAGTTTTAGTTTAGTTAATTTTTTATTATGATTATGCATTTATTTATTTTATTTCCTTAGGGATTTGGTGTTGGCTATAGGACATGGTCAGAGGACTATTATAGGAATTGGTGCGAGATTTTTTTTCTTATACACGAGTTGGAATTAAGGTTTTCTTTATGCCATAACTAGTGCTGCATGCAAGTTCTTGTACCTTAACTAAGAATATATGAAGATAATAAAAAAAAAAAACCAAGGAGATGAGCTCTTCATACTTCGTTCTCAGTTATTTTCCTACTTATTACTTTATGCTTTTACAAATATAAAACTTTCATGCTCTTTACTATCTTACCTACTTATGACGAGAACTCTATTATCACAGTAGAGTTAAAGAAAGAGTACGATAGGCATTGAGGACTCAAGACAAGAGGTCTTGCCTACCTTAATGTAGACTTATGTCTAAGAACTATTGTGGAGACAAGAGAGAAGAGAAGTATCATCTACCTGTTGTTCAAAACTGATACCAGCCAGGGAACATGATACAAAAGAATTGTTCCCCATTCTGGAACTAAGTAGAGATTACAAAAAGAATTAGATGTTATTGATTTAAGGATAGGGAATAGAGAAGTGATAGTGCAAGAAGAATTTGAAGGAATTACTTTACAATATATTGTAATCCTCTAATTTATATTGAATGTATGAAATAACTTACTAAGTAATAATATTATGTTACATACTCAGAAAAATAACATTTCCAATACATGATTTGCCTGCTACCTATATAGAGTGTTTGGCAAACCATTGATTCAAATGCATTTTGCACCTTCATGCAAATATGTTTTCCAAAATGCATTTTGAATTCATAAATGGCTTGTGCCAAAAGGAACCTAACATTCAACCACCTCATTTCCGCATCATATATCATCACTCGATCTCTTGGCACTATTATGCACCCACCCCTTGTGCCATAGTTTAGCCCTGATCCCCAATCCCGGATTTAACCAGCTTTTACGGTAAGAGACTTTGCCGTTCGCGGGACCCCTGAGCCCTCCTTTAACCGCCCAGCACCTCCCCCGCTTCCTCCATTCTCCTTTCTCAACAATCTCCTAACTCTCATCAATTGATCATTTACTCCTCCAAATACCTTCTTTTCCCGCGCCTAGTATTGTGTTCATTAACAAAATGGCTCTCGCAACACCAAAGCATAAATTTTTGGTCTGGGGCGGTGAGGAAAAACGTTTTCCTCGACAGTTAGGTTGGTGCTAACAATGAACGTCAGGAAATGGATGGGTTGCTGGCCACTTGAAGACAATTCTCGAAAGTCAGGGCAAAGAGGTTGTGACTACAACTGTGAGAATGGAAGACCGCGAATCCGTTCTAAAGTAAGTAGACATTCCCCTCCGCTTTTGGGTTTTTTTTCAGGGAGGAGGGATGTTGTGGCTCATGGTTCTCAGGCTGCTTGATGAGGTCAAGCCTACTCATGTTCTCAACGCTGCTGGTTGCACCGGAAGGCCCAATGTCGATTGGTGCGAGGATAACAAGGAGGCTACAATTCGTTCTAATGTGATTGGTACCTTGAATCTGACCGATTGCTGCTTCTTGAGAAAAATCCATTGTACTGTGTTTGCCACCGGATGCGTTTACCACTACGACGATAAGCACCCCATTGGTGGCGCAAGTTTCAAGGAGGAAGATCCAGCAAACTTTGACGGATCTTTCTACTCGGCTACCAAGTCCAGGGTTGAAGAAGTTTGTTTCCGATTAATCCCCAAAATCCCAATTTGCTAATTGTAACTCCAGATCTTGATCCATTACCCCAATGTCTTGATCCTTAGACTTAGGATGCCAGTTTCGGATGACTTGCATGGAAGAAACTTTGTTACAAAGATTACCAAATACGACCGAGTCGTTGATATCCCTAACGTAAGTACCACTTATGTTCTGGCGGGTCACCTGTGAACTGACCAGTATTCCAGTCAAACACAATCCTCACAGACCTCCTTCCGGCGTCCATCATCCTGGCTGAGAACAATGAGCTTGGTGTTTATAACTTCGTGAGTTCTCTCTAACTGCTTCATAAGCCACATTGATTTATTCCCCTTCTAGACGAACCCTGGTGCTATTTCGCACAACGAAGTTCTTGCCCTGTTCAAGAAGCATGTCCGCCCTTCTTTTGAATGGAAGAATTTCTCTGTTGAGGAGCAGAGTAAGGTCATCAAGGCTGGCAGGTCTAATTGTGAACTTGACTCCACCAAGCTCGTCAACAAGCTCAAGGAATACAACTACACGGTCCCAGAAATTCATGAGGCTTATGAACAGTGCTTCATTCGTATGGCTAAGAATGGAGAGAAATAGGCTGGCGATTCGAGGAGCTGCTGATTCTAACCCTTCTTTGTCTTCTGTAGTTTGAAATTTCATGTCTGTTTAGCTGAATAGTGAAAATGGAACGGCTTTACGGTGATCAGATTCTGACCGTTTTTGTAATTGAAATGCCCCTTTCCCTGGAGGGTAGATGTGAATGTGCTGGTGTTTTAGTTGGTACATTGAGAAAATGTTGCGCCAGCACACAAGCCTCTCGAACCGTATGACCAAAGCCCTTGCCTATCCAAGAGACACTCCTTTGTGGAGTGTTCTAGTGCTATGGACTATTATAAGTGAGTATTTGTATTCAGATGACCCCTGGGAAGAAATACAACCTCGGTACTGTGTGTCCTGTAAGCCTTAATATTATGATACTGTACGAACTCGACGACAAAATCCGGCACCCTCTCCCCCATCTCACATCAAAAATGGGTATTTTTATGTTGCAAAACCTTAGCCCTGTCGCAATCCAAGAAATGGGAACCTTTGCTAGAACCCTTAGGGCCATCTCGACACCATCCAAAAGTGACAAGTCCCGTTGCCAAACATCCATGGTACAATGCAAGAAATAATGAGAGTGGTTGTAAGGTATAATACTTCCAACTTATATGAGTTGCTATCAGAAAGTACGTTGCAACCATATCAAATCATGGCCTTCAGCTCTCAGCCAATGCTGGAGTAGAAAAATTCACATAATTTCTAGCCAGGAAGTCTGTGTAATTGCCTACACTATGGAATTAAGTTCGCTAATTCTAAATTGCTTCCAGATGAGTTGTGATGTTTAAAATCAGCTTTTTTTTTTTTTGACGTAAAATCGAGGGCGACCGATTTTGTCGCCAAGAGTGTACCTGTATCTTACGGAATTCTACGGTATGCCACGTGAAAATGGTTGAGAGTTAACTGCTGAGTCACCTACCCTGAGACCAACTTGATTAGGCTACACAACGTCAGTTATCACCCCAGCCCCTCCTCCGCTTGCCTATTTTTTTTTTTGGCCGCGTTTATTCTATCCGTTTGCCTCTCATCTTTCACCTCTACTTTACGCCCTCCGTCTCTCCGGTTTTACTTTCACCAACTCCAAATGGTTAAGGAAACAGAGTACTATGATGCCCTTGGGGTATCGCCGACAGCCAGTGAGCTCGAAGTTAAGAAGGCATACCGCAAGCTTGCGATAAAGTTACATCCCGACAAAAACCTTGATGACGAGACTGCAGCAGAAAAGTTTCAGGCTGTCAGGATCCCTTTTCTTAACTTGGCTAGGAAATTTTATCGAGATCTCAAACTGACTCGGAAAAAATCTTTTATTAGATTAGCGAAGCATACCAAGTTCTGAGCAACACCGATTTGCGGAGGCAGTATGATAAATTTGGGAAAGAACGAGCTGTTCCGGACAGCGGATTTGGTAGGATTCTCTTTGGCGCTTTCCCCGTGTATTTTACTGGGTTTTATGCGCTAACATTTCTCAGAGGACCCTGGAGAGTTTTTCAGTATGATATTTGGAGGTGATGCCTTTGTAGATTGGTGAGGCCTCTTCGTCAAATCTCATCTCTCGTTTAGTTAGAGCTACAAGCTAATTTTTAAACTGGAAGGATTGGCGAAATCTCGCTCATGAAGGACTTGACGAGGACGATGGAAATTACAATGAAGGATGCCGAAGAAGATGAGCTAGCGAGCGGTGATGGTGATGAAGAAAAGAAAACTCCTCAGAGTGAAGCTGGTCCATCAAATACCGGAGCTTCTGAGAAGAAAGCTTCCGTTACTCCGGTGGCAGACGAAGAAACACCTCTTACTTCCGCATACCCGACCGATCATATAGCGACACCCCCTCCCTTAGACCCGCTAGCCCGCCCAGCAGAGAAGTCAGAGAAAGTCCCGTGCACTTCTCCACCTATATCGAGAGCTTCTACACCCCGTCCGAGAGGTGTACCAACTAGGCAGATGTTAATGGATAAGTCAGAGGAGGACGTCCGGGTGGACGCTGAAGGCATGACTCAAGAGGAAAAGGACTTGAAACGGAAAGAGAGGGTGAAAAAGGGATTGAGCAAAGAACAGCGCGAGGAGCTTGCAGCATACGAAGCAGAAAGGCGAAAGATTAGACAGGAGAGGGTTGATACCTTGGCCAAGAAATTGGTAGATCGAATTTGTGTCTGGACTGAAACAGACAAAGGTAGAGAGGTTACTCACTCTTTCAACGAAAAGACTAAATATGAGGTTGAAAATCTCAAGATGGAAAGTTTCGGGATTGAAATTTTGCATGGTAAGTACTCATGGCTCATCCACCCAGATCATTATTGAAATTATTTGATAGCTATCGGCAATACATACCTTTCTAAAGGGGCTTCTTTTGTCAAATCTCAAAAGTTCCTTGGGATCAGTGGTTTTTTTAGTAGGCTCAAGGACAAAGGGAATATTGTTAAAGACACTTGGGGAACTATATCTACTGCTATAGATGCACAGATGACAATGGAAGAAATGGCAAAGATGGAGGAGAAGGGGGGCGAAGATTGGACTGACGAGAAGAAGGCCGAATACGAGAGGAAAGTGACTGGTAAGATCCTAGCTGCCGCCTGGAGGGGAAGCAAGTTCGAAATCCAGAGTGTTCTCAGGTAAACCTCCAAAAAATCAGCTCGCCCGCCGATCCCGTTACTAATATATTCGGCAGGGAGGTCTGTGATAAGGTTTTGAACGATAAAAATGTCCCTCTAAATAAGAGAGTCGAGAGAGCACACGCTTTGATCATGATTGGAACTATTTTCAAAAACGTATTGCTTTCAGCATTCAGATGGTCCCGCCTCCAGAATTTTTTCACTAACAGGTCCCAGGCGGAACGCGATCCGGATGAAGAATTTCCAGAAGGTGTGTTTGAACAGCTGGTAGCGGATGCAGCTAAAAAGGAGAACGACAAGAAGGACAAGAAAGGGAAGGAGAAAAGGAAATCTGGCTCCCGAAGCCGTAATTCCGAGGATCATGAGGAAAGCTAAAATCCCGAATATCAATGCTTAGACTTGGATTTCTTTTGGCTGAACTAAATTTCATGATAGAATGGCCTTGTTTTGATAGTCACTAACTGTGTAGGCGGCGTCTTGTTTTCCTATTTATAATTTGTCTTCGGAGTTGATAGGTCCGATATTTGAGCGGGTTAGCAGGTATCAAGAGGTCTCTCTTTTAATTTCTAGGCCTCGAAGTGATTACGTGAAATGGTAGTTAGCTTAGTCTAGATTTCCCCTTGAAGCTCTTTTAAGAAATTCAGAATCTTCTCTTGCCCTTCTTCCAACACTCCCATACCACAGAAATAACACATTCTGAGATATCCCTAGAACTACCTCCCGAAGCAAAATCCCCCGGAAACAAGCAAGACATCCGCCCCGCGTGGATATCGTGACAAAAACTCTTATCTGCAGGAACCCCCTCTGCCAACTACGGTACCTGTCCTCGAGCACTCGGGTAGTTGTACGAACAGGGCTGCGCCCCCAGAAGATCTACCAGTACAGTAAATTACCTACCTGTTGCTCGGGGGTGCTCGGGAAACCTCGAGACATATTACCGGTACTCGAGTAGCAGACCTATTTAAATGAAAGCAAGTACAGTATTGCAGTCGAGTGTGCACTCTCTTGTTTACCCACCAATGCTACCAAAACAGCCAAAAACCACTTGAAGAGAGCTTCCCTCTTACGAAAAAAACAGTTCCTCTAGAATCTTTCAAGAAATTGTGGCTTTCCACGTCAAAAAGAGCTGCTGCTGTCATAGAAGCAAAGGGGAGATAAACAAAATATTGGCTTTTTTTTTCCTTTCCTTGTTTTTCACCACAATTCCTTTGCATCAGTTTTCAGACTCTTAGGGAGCTTTTTATCTTTTTATTCTTATGATACTGGTTTAGTTGGTGGCCTTAAGCCGTCCCTTTTATGCTCTTTGTTATCTTCGAAAGTTGTGATAGCAATCGCTCGAGGTGCTTGTTGAGAGTGTTGAGAGGAATCACGAAGATAGAGCTTGAGTGAGCAGATGTAGACAGCGCTCTCAGTCGTCCCGTCCGTCCAAGACGGGGTGAGGACGACAAACGACGAGACTGTCTCGTCCTTGGACGGGACGGACTGCCTTGGTGCCGTCCTGGACGGGGTGGACGGCCGTCGACTACCGGTACTCGAGTACTCGAGTAGAGTAGAGATTTTGGTATTAGGGAGGTTTTGCACGCAATAAGATAACGACAACGACCGAGCCTTGGCGCCGAGGCTGGGGCTCGTAGTTCTCTAATTCCGAACGACGGAAAGAGGTTTTGCCAAAGGAAGAAGACTGGGGAATAAAAAATAGATAGCTGCTTGGCGGCGCAGTCTGTCATGAGAAAACTCTTTCTTAGGTACTACAATTACTTGAGCTGTTCTGAGATATACGCAGCAGTTTCTAGTGTTATTTTTATTTTGCACCCACCATTGTTCAGGATAAGTTAACTTGGGTACCAATCCCGGATAACAGAATTTTTGTTAACACATCAACATGTGGCGGGTTGTCACAGCGACAACGGAAAATTGTAGTGATATTCTATGTAACTAGAGGGAACCTAGGGTTCCATAGAGAATAGGTGTTAGGGCTGGTGTGGTGCTGAGCACACTACACCGATAGCTTAGAAGAGAAGATGAGGAAGCGGGGGGGAACTCAATCAATTACCATCATCCTTCGATTCCAACTTCCCCGTTTGTTCCTATCAAAAATGGGGTCCTGGGGCTCGAGTTCTCTTAGCAAAACCTCCCTATTGATTAATCTTGAGGAAGATAGTACGGATCGGGGAAAGAAGAGAAAAGGAGGAAAATAGGAGGGAAGCATGGAGATAGGCTAATGGACAGAGGAGTGACGTATGCAGTCACATAGCGTCACTCATGGTAGAGGTTTTTGGTACGCGCAAAGACACAATTCCTACAGTGCTGACCCAGCAGCGTCACCAACACTTCTGCGCAGGGACTGTAGTATATAATAAGAGGTCCTAAATACCGCCCTATCAATCCGCCATTCCCCTCAATATTGTTCCAATCCCTCTCGCAAAGCGCCACATTCCTCTACAGCAACTCCTCCATGACCCTCCTCGAAAGTGCGTACGCCGCAACCGCGCCGTCCGGCATAGCCACGGAATTGGTATAGCAATCCCTAGCCGCAGAGCACTCTCATAACGCAGGGCTAGCCCGCTGCCACCCGGCCCGCGCGGATCCCGGCGAGTGCGCATGTCTTGGACGACAAGTCCGTTGCGATGCCGTGGGGGTAGAGGTCCACCATCGACTCTGCGGCCGGCATGTCCGGGTTGTGGAAGAGAAGGCGGTAGACCATCGTTCGGGAGGATGGAAATGTTACCGCGGGATTTGGCGATTGAGGCTACGCCCTTCAGGTTTTCGGTGGGGTGGATCACGCCGGTTGAGTTGTTGGGATTACTATTCTTTACATTACCGTAGTATAATATTGGGAGACAGAGTTACATGCTTGATAATGATCAACTTAGTCCCTTCCCATCACTCTCGGCCTTCCTAACTCCCTCGGGGTGGGCACGCGGGGTTGAGGAATTTGGCGAATAGGAGGGTGGAGAGGGTGTCCCCCGAGTAGGAGAGTGTCAGGTGATAAAGAGAGTGGGAACTGGTTTCGATGAGGTCTAGTTTGCAGGGTTTCGGATTTGTCCATCCACCGAGCTAGGTTAGGGATTGGGTTGGGTTAATAAGAGAGGGTGGGAGGGGGGTGTGATAAGCAGGATACCGGTATTCTTGCTCGACGGTAAAGGGTTTGATTCGAACAATTCTTCTTATTCAGTTTGTTTCTAATTGTGAGTTTCTGGGCGAATGGCCATAAGAACTTTTACGCTTTATACAGAGCCGCCAGCCGCTATGGGGGTGAACTCCGCTACTGGGGATAGATTTCGTAGGTTTAGTTGTGCTCTTCGATATTTCCTACACTCCTCGAGCCTTCGTAGCAGTCCCACCAGCGAAGCTATGAGCCAGCGAGCCACCGGAAGCTATCTTTGATATTCTGTTGTAAGGGTTGTAACGCTTATTACAGTACTGGTACATTTCAAGTCACTCAAGCACCGTGCTTAAGCGGTAGCAATACCGTGGCTTAAATACAAGCCGGATCTGCATCCAGCTCTAAAGGTAAGTGACAAATAGTAATACCTTTGCCTATGGAACGTGCAAGTGAGATTGACAGGTGCAGGGTATCACTATCTGGGTCGACAAGTATGGAATAACGAGATGAGTATTGCATTTCGTAAAATAATCGCATTGGGATAATTGAGCACATGGGGCTCCTCATCACATCAATATGCTTTCCTGCCAAACACAAATATCCTTAGGGTATTGGCGTTGGGCATCGGAAATCGGCAAACCCCAGAGAGAAGGAAAAACATTTGAAACGTTCAGTGTGGTATGATAGTATCATAAAAGGATCTTTCAAACCACTAGGTAGGGCTAGAATTTAGTGCAAAAGTGCCTAGGATAAGCAATGGAGCCTGAGGTTTATCGAACTCAGAATCGGTTCCTACTCTTGAGGATTGGTTGGGTCTTCGTCGGCTGTATGGCTCAGGGAGGGTCCGAGTTAGTAGGTTTGCAAAACGCTGGATTGCAAAAAACTACTCACGTCTCAAGATGCCCTTTTGGATAACCTCCCGAGGTTCCGGACGGTGTGAAAGCTTCTCCTGCACGTTATCAGTAAATGTAGTGATAAGGAGCAACAATGACTCAGAGATAAAAATACCTTGAGATCACGCTCGAGTAGGTTTTTCTCCAACTCCCGTTGGTGTGAAATGAGTGCTGGTGCTACATTGGCGTTGTGGGGTAAAATATTCCCTGATGATACTCACCGGAAGCTTTGTCAGTGGGAGAAACTGAGTCGGTTGTTGCATGAAACGTACGCTGCACAAGGTCATCTTTCTCTGGCCTATGGGCCATAGCTTTCGCGAGTTCTAGGTTAATGTTAGCTTATCTCATAACCTGGGCCGGTATCAAGCTACCTTGTTGGCGTTCAGAGATTTCAGCTCCGGTGTGCAGGATGTTCCTTTCCTCAAGCTCCTTCTGGTCGGGACGATGGGCCAAAGCTTTAAATGAGTTAGCAAAGCCCGTTACTTCAAGGGGCTAGGTCTTATCGAGTAGCACCGTTCTCCAGAGAATTTTGACGCTCCTTGATCGGAGAAGTAGCAAGAGTGTCGGTAGTAGCTGTATTAGCCATGGTTACACAGTGATGGGATTAGATGTATAATAGCGCTTGTTCGCAAGGTATGATAGGAGTTGGGAGCGACAGGTTGGTGGGATGGTTGGCGGGGAAGAAGGAACAAGTTTGAATACGAGAATCCGAAGAGAGGCTCTTGAATGGAGTGAGGATGATGGCTGAGCTTGCGCGTCCTGTGTAGGCGGGGAATCCTGTGTTTATTTATTTTGACGGTGGAATGGGAGCACCCCGCTAGAGTTTGAGGGGAAGTTCTCTCGCATGCGGTCTCGCGTCACCGTGGGGCAAACAAAGCCCCAGCGTATCCCCCTGCCCCTTCTCGCACCAGACAAGCAGCCACTCCGGGTCACCTTGGGCCACCAACTTAGCAAGCATCGGTATCATGCAGTGATGATGGGAGGCATCACCGAAACCGTCTATTGATGCTGTGACGTGACTTGACCCCTTCAAGGGTCCATGCCCGGAATGGAGACCGCCGGTGCCGGTATTGGGCACCCGATAACAATTCCGTAGGGGGAACTACGAACAATTATGAGGACAAACGCAGCTCATAATAGTAACATGATGATGATCGTATTGAACGGGTGCTGGAAGCGAGCTACGTGTAATCCCTGACCGTTACTGTTCGCACAGTACTGGTACTTGAGTATGATTCAAAAAACAAAGCACTCCGCGAGATAAAACATGTTTGAGAACAGATGATGCCATTCTGTTCTGCCTCAACTCTTGTGGATGAGGGCTTGGCGCAAATCACTTGAAGTCACGTGGATAAATTTCCCGAATGAACCGTGCCAGTTGAGTCGGTCGCGTCTGCCCGGGGACAGCTCTTCAGGCAACTCTTGGTCTCGGCTTAAATTCAGCTTTCTCGCTCTGTGTTGGCGCATTCCCCACTCACAAACTTCTACCCCTGCAGCATGTGGTTTATAGAGTGCGAAGGTGAAGTTCTGGGTGGCAAGCGTCTCTGGCTCAGGCCAAACCAGAGATTCGCTATCGGACGGACGCCCTCTCAGGACGTTAATTTGTCGCTTCCGTCGCAAAAGTCTATCTCACGAATACATCTCCTGATTGAAGTTGGAGACGTAAAAGAAGGTGATGGGGTAGGTGGCACCACAGCAACAATGGATACAAAAAGTTTGGTTTAATAACTTTATCTCTGTTACAGCTCAAGCTGAACGTTCGCCCAGGCCTGCAGGTTCAGGATCACAAGACAAAGCACGGGACAAGGATTGATGGACAAGAGATTCGTGATCAGACGGTGACTCTTGATGAAGAATCATACGCTATCCACCTTGGAAAATATGAACCAGCCTTCAGGTCATATATATTTAACCCCCCCATTTGCCTACATCTGGACTAACAGAGTTTCCGCAGACTATATTGGGACCCGATTGTCTTCTCGGTTTCTCTCTCCTCAAAGGATAGAAAGGACAAAAGGAGTATGATTCCATACCAGAATAAAGTTGAGGCTCTTGGTATCAAGACCTTAGCTACTTTCGTTCCTTCTACTACGCATGTTGTCGCATCAAAGCGCAATACAGCCATTGGGCTGCAGGCACTTATCAATGGCAAATTTATTGTGACAAGCTCCTATCTCGATGCAGTTGCTCAGGCCGCCAGTGTACCCCCGGACGGGAGACAGTCGGCCCTAGAACAGGATTTTGACGGGAATTGGCCTAACCCAGAGGAGTTCTTGCCACCGAGCAACAATGAACCTGGAAACCGGTCTTCAAGTCTATATAGGCCAGATAAAGCCAGGAGAAACATTTTTGAAGGCCATACCTTTATTTTTTGCGACAACCTCCAGTATAACAACTTTTTAGGGCCAGTTACCGATGCACATGGAAAACTGGAAAGATATGACGTGCGGCTAGGAGAGACTACACCAGAAGAGTTGGCTGAATTCGTTAGAAAGCGAGGCCATGGGACAAATACTGCAGTTGTGAGATTTATTGCAAAGAAAAACCCCGAGTGGGAGAACGATCTCTCAACCAGAGTCCAAGAAATGTGGGTCATTCGAAAGCACAGCAAGGATACTAGCAAGCCTGTCCTCGTTGACCTCGGTCGGGCTAATCACTGTGATCTAATAGATTGGGATATCGGATGGTCGAGCAAAACGAATTTCTTGATATTATCCTTACGGGTGACATGAGTGGCCTTCGGAAGCCGTTAGACGAAGATCTTTCACCTACAACTCGGCAAACAGCCCCGGGTTAGGGTCTCCTCTCCGAGCAGATGAAGGCTTAATTCTAACTACTCATTAGAACCCCCTCAGGCATCAAAAAGTGTATATAATGGGTCACCAGTACAGCTTGGGAAGGCAATCATCGAAGAGGCATCAGTAATACCTTCCTCTAGTGAGGCTTTTGGGGCGTCCCGTCCCGCTTTACGTGGTCGCGGACGAGTATGTATTCAACCAGCTCATCCAGAATCACTAGCTTATATTCTCTATTTAGACAAGAACTCGGGTCATACCCAAACTAATAGACCCATTTTCCATGGATCACTTGGATCTTCCCCCTCCAACGCCAGCTCAAGCGCAATCGGCTTCAACCCAATGGACATCAGGCCAGAGCCTTAGCACGCCTGGCCCTCGCGCCATTGGAGCTTCAGCAGAGGTAGGTCCCATTGCCCGCGACACGGAATTTGCTAAGCCCTCGCCCGTTAAACAGTCGGGGCGCTCATTGTTAAGACCTAGCGCTAGTTCCAACAATACGCCAATGGAAATGGATGAGCCTCCTCATAATACACGTCTCGTAGCCTCGCTGGACCCGGGATCCCGAAAGAGGTCTGTCGGGCCTGAAGACGAGCAGGGACAACCCCTGGATGTTATGGACCTTCTCCCTGGGGCGCAGGCGGTAAAGCGTCGGAAATTGATTGAGGAAGAAGAGCGCGCTCTTTGGGGAGAACCGCTTGAAGAACACCCTCCGGTGCCACTTCCAAAGCCCGAACCAATTGACAAGATACCCGACAAGACAGCACCCCTAAAAGGTAAAGGGAAAAGGGTACAGAGGGATGAAGACCCTTTTGTTATTAGAGCTCGAGAGATCAAAGAAAAAGAGGAGGAGGCGGCTAGGGTAGCGAAAGAGGAGGAGCAAATAGCGATGGAAGGGCTAGACATCGATCAGTTAAAGAATTTAGCTATCGTTGAGATAATGGAAGTCAAACCAAGGATTGACAAGCCTTCGAGAGCTGGATATGGGGATCAAGGGGCTAGGTGGGAAGACAGATGGAATGGACGCAAGAATTTTAAGAAGTTCGTGAGGTCTGGGCGGGGTGGGGGTATGAGGGCTATGCGAGGCAATGTCATGGTCAACCTTGTTGAGCATAGGGGAAGGGACTACGGGATCGGTGATGGTGCAGCAGGCTTCAGGTTCCTCTGGTTGTTTGCAATAACTAATGAGTAAATAGGATACTGGTTGGACAACGAGGAGGAGACGCCCCCATCAAAAAAGAACCAGAAAATACCAGCACAGCGACTACAACAAGTTGGCGACCTTCAAGAGGATCGCAATGATTGCATGCAGGCGCCTAGCCCTAGTGACCGTTCAGAAGCTCAAGCTCAGGGTTCGGCACAGACTCACACGCCGACAACGCGAACAAGAGGCTTAGCTATCACAAGCCAAGGAACAAAGAGAGGGGCGATTGCACAAGGATCCAGAACTGGCGCCGGGAAAAAACAGAAGACTTTAGTTCTGAGGGATGAGAGCGGGAGTGATGAGGATAGTGATGATGAGCTAAGGTTTAAATTCAAGAAACGGTAAAACGGCGGAGTTCCTATTTTACGTCAAGCCTAACAATTGGTTCCCTCAATGTATATAGTTGATTAACGTATCACCTACAAATGATACGATTGCCAGAAGCAATGTATTCAAAAGTGATATTCGTGAGCTTTCTATCAGGGTTGGTATCTTATGAGGCCATTACGGTTTCTGAATGGTATACCGAGTTATAGTCTCAAGGTCCTTCTGACCGTTCTAAACCATAGATCAGAGTCATGAACGATAGGATAAGATGTGCTTCGCTCAGCTCTATCTTACCGAAATTAAATAACGGATGTGAGTCTAGCGTCAAAGGTAAGCATTGGTCCATGATCCCTTAAACTGAGCTCGTAACCAGAGCGGCAAGGTCGATTTAGGACACTCACTAGGTCCTGTATATGTCTATTTCTTTCAAGCTCCTGGCGTGCCCATGAACGCATCTCGGATTTGATCGCGGGGTTTTCGATCACTTAGTCCGACTGTCAGCCCAATGGGTCAGGAGCCCCGGTGAATTGGTGGGGCGAAATTCGTGCGAGAATTACATCTAGTGGATCTCAACACATCCCGGTATAACGACAGTACCCGTACTCGTTGGATAAACTCCAAGGGTCAGCACGATATTAATAGGTTTAGCTGTAGGGGATGGGTGGATGGGGAGGAAAAATACGAGCTTAAGACTAGGTATTTCCTCTTTCATCTGTTGCGCCAATTGAGGTGCCTGACGCCTAAAGAAAGAACCAAGTGATCGACGCATGCTGGGAGAAAGTTGGGTTGGGGTTCGACGGGGTGACGTGGGGATTGAGAAGAACTGGTGGTCGGATAAATGGTTCTTCCGGATTGCAAGCGAAATGTCAGGTGTCCCGCGCAGCGGAAAATATTTTAGCCGAGAACTTATACAAAAACTTTTAGGGCTATTGACCCTGATTATCCCTTCAACCGATGAGACATGCAGATTCCGCTCCTTCCGTATACGGTACGGTGCAAAGTGCCTAAAGGTGGGTCCTCCGGTGAAACAGGAAGTCTGTGGCAACCGATCGGAGTTGAGCCCAGAATTGCCAAGACAACCGTGTAATGATACACCTGCTGGAAACCTTAGAGAGGTGATGTTAGGCATATGGAAATCTGAGACAATAAGTGCACAGATGGCATGGTAGGGTAACTGCGGACAGACCCTCGATTTTCCGGGAAAGCGAACACCCCCCTCCAGCCCCCTTATGGGGCCCGCATGTCATTAGCGAGATTTCAAGAGTTGCATCCCATAACTAAAATGTCACATCAATGAAGCCTACTTCATAACACCATATACGTCGCCGCTGTCGGTCTGACTGCATGCTGTTCATAGGATATATGAGAGAGGACCTTTGGCGACATCCGAGAAGTGGAATGGAAGAATTCCGTTTGAGGCGCATTGTGATAATAGACTTCAGGGTTAGTGTTAGGCATATGGAAATCCGAGACATGTGCACAGACCCACGGTAGGGTAACTGCGCACAGACCCTCAATTTACCGGAGTGCCAACACCCCCCTCCGGCCCCCTTATGGGGCCCGCACGTCATTAGCGAGATTTCGAGAGTTGCGTCCCATAACTAAAATGTCACATCAATGAAGCCCACTTCATAACACCATATACGTCGCCGCC